>VXBR01012251.1:28535-130128 GCA_013400215.1 Cisticola juncidis | reverse complement strand
AAAAAAAAAAAATTGCAGAAATGTTTTAAAGGATTGCTTCATTCTTTGTGTCATCTGTAACATACAAAAGAAAAAAAATATTGTTCTGTTAATCAGATTTAGGTTAGCTCAGTTTTAAACAAAAGGTGAAAAGGTTCCTCACTGATACCTATTAAACTGTTCTTTTGAACCACTTAATGGAATGTGGACTATAAAGAACATGGAGAGTAGCAGTCTGTATGCTATATGCTACAGCAGAATGTAGCAGTGAAAGGTGATGTGAGACAACAGGAAAGCAAAACATCCTTAAAAGTAAAGCTTTCAAAATTACAACAGTTTTTCTAGTAGTTGAATTCTGGAAGTAGATAAATCTTTTTTTCAAGTATGCATATATTGGGAAATATGTATGTGTGCATTTACAAGTGGCTGATTTTGAAGACTCATTGTGTGAAGAGTCATATAGTTAACATTTTGATGTGTGTGCAATTGTAGAGTTGACTTTAAAGCTTCATTTTATAATAGTGATAATACATATGGAACTCATTATGGAACTAAAAACGCTATCAGAACAAAGGTGTAGTGTAAGAAAATGTAAGATAAGTCCATTCTAAAGACCTGCATGTTCAAAATTACTCATCTTTTTTTATTCATGTTATGTATATAAGAATTAGATATTTGCAATAATACAACATTGATGTTTAAAGAGTGAAGGTCAGATGATGGTGTGTATGTACTATGTGTTTATAGCTTCAAAACAATCTGTATATTTTAATGACTGTTTGCTCCAGGTGCAATTTATCTTTACAGAATATTCTAAAGTCTTAAAGACTGATTTATCTGAAAAAACTTTTGAAGGAAAAAAAAATAAACTGAGAGTCAATTATAGGAAAGTTGCTATACTTTTAGTGAATTAGGCTAATTTGCCTGAAATGTTTCTTGGAACGATGAGTATTCCCAATGAAGCTTAGTGACAAATATTTCAGTATTAAAGGAGATTTAGAAAGCAGATAGGGGCAAAAATACTATACAAAGAAAACTTTTACAGAAAAAAAACCCCAGGAAATAAAAAAATAAAGAGAAGGACAACTATCAACCGTACATACTAATTGTGGTATATTAAACATCAATAGTGGTTTGTCAATCCTTAATACAAAGTGACTGAGAAACCTAAATAAAAGATGTATTTGTGTCTGCCTGAGTTCTTATGGTTAGTAGAAAAAGGACAGTGGGATATTTAACAGGAAATTTGAAACAGCCAAGAGTAAATAAAGATTTTTTTAAGCTTCTTGGACTCAAAAGAAAAGTGGCACCTGTGTGTGACCATCATGGGCCTCAACTAGGTCAGTGACAGCTTCAGCTGAAGCTCTTCTATGGCAAAGATGCTTTCAGAAAAAGAAAGGAATGGCTGTCAGCATCATCAGCAGTCACCAACCATGGGATACAGGCAGAGCTGGAAGGATTCTTAGTCATTAAAGTCAAAAGTCAGAAGACTTTTGTCTGTAGACTGTAGAGCCTAGAAGAAAGACATTTCTGACAGCATCTACCCCACTTACCAGTTCAATAGGGAAATCAGCCAAACAATATTCCTTCTGTAGGCAGACTGAATAAAAAGAAGTATGAAACAATATAAATTAAAGCAGGCTATAATCCTCATTCTGTTATTATTATCAATAGAGCCATCACATTACAGTTACCATCATCACTTATCATAATAGAATACTATATTTGGGATTTATTTAATTTTCACATTTCTTGAGGCTGAAATAGTTAAATGAAGCAAGAAGATTGCCAAGCAACCAAAGCAAAGCAATTAAGAGACAGTAGACAGAAGTAAAATTCAAGTATTCCTGAATTAATGGCAAAATAAAGTATTAAAATGGTTAAAGATGTGAATAGCAGCATGTTATGTTTAAATGACTTCAATGCCTTAACTGTGAAACCATGGAGCTGAATCTGAGTTGAATTTCCAAAACTGATGACAGTAATAGTCTTTGACATTTACATTTCAATTATGTCAAAGTGTGTGTGTTGATCTTTCATAGTACAAGTTGGTAAGTCTTTTCCACTGCTATTATTCTATTTTTTTTCCAATAGATACTTGACTTCTTTCTCTCTGGTTCCTCATTAAATTTTCCTTACGTGTAATTTTCTCTTCTTGGCTGATGCCTGTGTTAATCCTTAATTTTTAAATAATTCTCCTTGAAAGACAGAGCATAAAAATATCTTTCACTGCTCTTGGGAGACCACACAGCCTTTATACAAGGCAAAGGTCATGCAGTTTCCAGAAAAAGAAGAGGAGTAATGTTCATGAAATATTTGCTTCAGAGTATCCATTTTTGAAGCTCATCATTCACCTCAGGGAAAGTATTTTTCATTTGCCATCTCCTTGCAGTCAAATTCTCTGAACAAATGCATTTACATTATTTACATAATAAAAAGCAAGCAAACATACAAACTGAAAGGGTTTTTAGGAGGACTGTAGAGAAAAAAAATCTTTACATTTGCCTTATTCCAAAATCACTTCAAAATATTTTAAGAATTTCTACTTGTACTTTTTTATCTACTTTATCATCTGCCAGACTCTTTTTTTAATTTTGAAATCTTAAGACCCAGGATAGTGATCTAATTGTTCATAATGATCTAATTCATGCACAGTGGACCAAGTTTCCCTTGCTTATTTTATTCATACAGTCAGCAACACTGCCCCAATAAGAAAATCTTGGTGGAAGTAAGATGGATTTATGTGACATAGGTGTCTCAATACCTTGAAAAGAGAAAATAGAGATTGAGAATCATACTTGTAGGAATAAATTGGCTTCTGCTGCTGCAGAGCTGGTAGACATTTCCCCTTTATTTCTAACACTCGGCTAGACCTTGAAATAATAAAATAATGAGCACATTTTCAGTTAAATGTTTGAACGAAAATTTAAAGAGGAAGTGAGAAATGCTAATGTGAGACTGCTTAGAACAGCCAAACTGAAAAGGAAAGAAGGTCCTTGAACCTTAAAGAGAGAGAAACCAGAATATAGGACGGATGATGATATATCTATATAGACATCATGCATACATTTTCCCTGCTCACCATTATAGAGAAAAAAAAAAGTCTTGTGACAGAACAAAGAAGAGGTATTGACAGCAGAAAAATAAGAAAGAAAACCATGTTGAGACATGTACAATCCCTCCCAGAATGGCACACGGCAGTGATAATGTGCTTGGGCTCAACAAATATCAGTGAAGCTTGAAAACTGCTTGTGATGGAGTTTCAGAAAAAGCACAGCTCCATCAGACATAATGAACTGCTACCTAGCTAAACTTCATGACTGCCCTCTTGCAAAATGTGTAAATGCGTGGGTCATTCATGTATTGATAAACTTGTAAATTTTGGCACCATGATACACTAAATACTGCTAAAAGGACTTATTTGGTGTCTGAAATACTCTTGTTCATGGATCAGTGTTTGTTTCTAAATAAAGGTTATTGCTTTGCAAATACACTCTGAGCATAGGCAGAAAGAGCATTCAGGAGTTAGTAATGGTCAGCATCATCCGACTGAGTACTCTTGCATGAATTTGATCAAAATAACTGGCAAGGAATCATTAAACCATGATCTATGCCTGTGCACAGATACTGCTGCCATTGATGATTCCTGTATGTCAAGGGCTTCTGGTTCACTGGCCCTCTAATTTCCAAGCTCCTTCCAAGATTTCCATCATATGAAAATAAATATTGATTTTCCTGTTATTGATTATACTGTTATCAGTCCAAATGTGAGGTAGTGTGATGTTGTGGCTTTCTGTACATCACACCTGTTAAATGAGATTTGTAAAAGGAAAGAGTTTGTGAACAGACCTGAACTTACTGTCCTTATTATGTCTGTGAACTTACTGATGGTTTTCATATGCTTTCTTGCTTTATAAATATCAGAAAAAGAACATTTCTATTTTGAAATACTCACTTCTTTTGATCTTATTTTTTCTCAGTACTGTTAATTATTCCACTATCAATACTGCTTGTCATTAGGCTGCCCACAAGTCATGCCTGCTGTTCACTATTCATCTGATGATTTATTTTTTTTTTTAGTAAATAATCATAGTTTATTTCTATTGTGAACTTGGTTTAATAAGGACTGTAAGAAATGTCATTTGGTTTATAAATATCTGCCTCTCAATTTTTGTTTGGTTTCCTCAGTTTTCCCTGCTGTCTTTGGCAGAAAGGTGTTAACTATTTCCTGAGCTGTGCTGACATTGCCAATGATAGATAGTGGCACAAAACTGCAACATGGAAATAAAAATAACATGATTCTCCCTGTGTTTTATTTCAGTTGGAAATCAGGGAGATAGTAGCAGGGTAGGAAATCAATGAATGCCAAATGGAAGAAAACAATGAGACTCAAGGGGGAAATATTTTGCAGTTTAATTGTAGACATTAGGACTAGAGAGATTAAAACCATTAGATACTGAAGAACTGAAATCTGTGGGAGTAAAGGGCAATCAGCAACTCCCTGAGCTATTCACCATTTCTTGTAATAAGACCATTGAAAACAGTGCTGATGCTTTAGGCTGACCTCTTGTGCTCTGGGATAAGGCAGCTCTACCAATACTGCAGAATAAATTGAAGCTACTGTAGTTGTGGTCTCAAGATTTCCTAAAGCATTCACTTTTTTTTTCAGAGAAATACACTACTAATAATTTAGGATTAGGTGTAATATATGCTGAATTTTTCTCTCATTGGACTTTTTGATATTTTTTCTTTACAAGCGCATCATGTTTATCCTTTAAACCCTTTGATGGTCAGTAAATTGGATTTATTTACAATCTCCTTGCAACAAAGAAAAAGGTAAAGATGGAAGACAGACATTTTTTTTCTAGTAAAGGAATATAAAATATAACTACTAAAAATTTTTTGCTTTTCAATTTCTTCAAAATTGAACTGAGATTTTAAATTGCAACAAATTTAAGACCAATTCAGAAAACCCCGACCAAATAACTTAGGGATTTAAAGAATAAATAAATAACACATGTTCTACTAAAGGTTTTGCTAAAAAGAATATAAGGTATAAATTATACATCAGTGCTGGCTTAAAAATGTTTACCAGAGATGATTGTAGCTACCTCTCCTAATTTTCTCCCAGGAATGCCTGAGGCAGAACTCCTGTCTGCTTTCCTAGATCCTGACAGAAAGCCCAGGTACTTTTTTTTCTTTCTTTGTTGCACAGTTTCAGGAAAAATGGAACAGTAGAATATAGTCTGACAAAACTGAGCATCACAGGCCATTTAAAATATTTTCCTTGATGGACAAAGAAAGATGTTGTACTGGTAACATCAAAGGAAAAGAAAAAAAAAAAAAAAAGACTAAGCTAGAAAAAATATTTTATAGTTAGCTATAGTTGAAAGACTTTGCAGCAGAAAAAAACAATGATTTTTATTTATATTGCTTTTTTAAGTAAAATAGATTATTTTCAGATGTAAAAACAAAATTACAGACATAGAATCTGACTGTCATTGCACTTTAATGGGGTCATAGGGAATAAGAGACATCTGGCGTATATAGTAGTAAATATTTTCTAATAATCTCTTTATTTTTTTACAAAATAAAAGGAAATTGCTGCATATGATTGAATTGAGGCTATTTTTATCTGCTATGATACAGTCTTCATAAGAGTATTTTGGCTAATTTTTAGAATGCAGAAATACCATCCAAGATCTGCCTCTACTTTGGTTTATTATTTGATCATTTTGCTTTCTGTATGTTGTCTATATGAGGAAATTAAAATGAAATTATTAACAGTTTTTATATTCAGACCCATTCTGGTTGGCTATTGAAACTTCTTGAAGAATTTTCCTTTTTTAAATAATAAAATATATGATTCCAAATATTTTCTAAGATACAGATATTACACTAATTGGTAGACTTTTTAAAGCATGACTGTATTAACAGGATTGGTGTTGCTTTAAAATTGAAAACAAAATATATATGATACAGAAGGAATTTTTCTAGTATATGATGTTTTTGTCACAAGCACTCTCTTACTCGTGTTTTTAGTGTTTTTTCTTTAGTTACAGTGCATGTTGCCTGCAGGCTGTACTACAGTGCACATAATGGTGGTATCAACCTGCACACTGAATATTTACTGACCACATGAGAACACTGAGATCAAGAGACAGAATAATCAAGAAAAAGGAACCCCAGAAGAATCAAGTGAGTTTTCATTCCTGAATCTGACACAGACTTTTGTGGACCCTTGTCCATACTTCAGCTTCCTTGTGTAAAAGACAGAAGAAATAGTAATTAAGCAAAACTGTGTTATTATAATACTGCCCATAATGCTGAAGTGTTATGAACATAATTGGATAATGCATGTTTAAACACTTGAAATGAATTTGTAAATGCAGAGACATTTTAGTGAATAGAGTGATATCAGACTGGGGACTGGTCATTAGAGGGATTTCACTCTCAGTGGGCTCTATTCTCAGCTCTATGCTCTTCAACATTTCATAAATGATTTGGAGGCAAGACTGGAAGGGGCCTTTGTATGTTTGCTGGTGACACTAAATCTAAAGGATAGAGAGACCCTGAAGAGAGACCTTGAAAAATCAGAGGGCTGGGCAATCGCCAACTATTTGGAATTTAACAGCGGAAAGTGCTGGATTCTGGAACTGGGACTGAACAATCCTGGTTGTGTATATAGACTGGGGAATGAGAGGCTGGAGACCAGAATTGTGGAAAGCGACCTGTGGGTCCTGGTCCATGGCAGGTTGAACATGAGTCAGCAGTGCCCTGGCAGCCAGGAGGGCCAGCCCTGTCCTGGAGTTCATCAGGCACAGCATCACAACTGGGCAAGGAAGGGGATTGTCCTGCTCTGCTCTGCCCTGGGGCAGCCTGGGGGCAATTTTAGTCCCACAATATTAAAAAACAAAAAAAACAAACAAACAAAAAAAGATATTAAGGAGCATCCAAAGGAGAACAATGAAGATGGTGAAGGTTGTGGAGGGGAAGCCATACAAGGAGCTGCTGAGGTCACTTGGTCTGTACAACCTGGAGAAGAAACAACTGAGCGGATGCCTGACGAAACCCTTCAACAATTTTGTGAGTGGAAGAGATGGGGCCAGGTACAGATCTTTTCACTCTCATGATCAGTGAGAGGGCCTGAGGAAATGAGTTGGCAGAGGATCATGTTAAATATCAGGAGAAGGTTTTCCTCCCAGGAGGTGGTCGGGCACTGGAACCGTGCTTCTCAGAGAAGAGGTCACAGCATCAAGCTTGATGGAGTTCAAGAAGCATTTGGATGATGATCTCATGCATGTGCTTGGGGTCCTGCAAGGCCAGGAGCTGGACTTGATGATACTTGTGGGTCCCTTCCAACTCAGCATATTTTATAATTCTAAACAGAAGCAAAAACTATACCACACTTCAGGAAGAGAGCACAATCCTAAGAATCAGCTATGTGCATAATCCATCAGGGAAATCTGCTAATTCAATGGAGAGAGATTGGTTTAATTTGATTTTTAATCCTGAATTTTAGTATGTGAAAAACTCACACAATTAATAAATAAAAGATTAGCCATGAACCCATGATAATTCTTAGAGGATTTACTCTAAGTTGTATTTCTTCAGTCAGTCTTCAGGGTGTAACAATAATTGTCTTGCAAACAAATATATATAGATACTGAGAACAAGATCAATTATATCTATGTCACTCCTGAAACTGACATTTATGAAGCTATCCACGGTCTAAAATATTTCAAGTGATAGCAGTTCCAGTGGTCTATTTAACCTTTCTTTCTGTTAGACCTCCTTTTTTTTTCCCTGAAAAATTGATATTTAATGTCATTATTCCTTCTCCTTCTCAATACCTTTTACATAGTCAAAGACCATCATCATGTTTCTAAACCTAATAAACCTGTTTTCTTCAACTTTACACATATTTGTTTTTCCAGGACCTATTTCCACACTTGGTATTATTTCATGGGCTATTATGAATTGAATCAAACTAAGATGCTTAAAGCTGGACTTAATATTCCAGCTGAGATATTACTACCACTTAGAAGAGGAAATTGTGACTTCAGGGTTTTTTTTGCAGGTAATAGTGCAGTTCTTATCTCATTAACTTAAATGAGTTTTCATCATTAGTGTGATATTTTTGATTAATATATGCTGTGACTATAATTTTGTTCACCACCCTTTTAGCAATTTCTGCAGTGCTGCTGCCCAGACAGATTTTCTACACCCTGTGGTTCTGCAGCCACTTACATCTAATTGTGTGTAAAACTTTGGGGGTTTCGTTACTAGATTACATCCTAATTTTCCACTCCATTTCTCATTTTTGCCAAGTTTATTTAGATATACAATTCTTTCCTCCAGTATTTTTGGATTTTTTCAGAATTTAACTTTGTTTATGATTTTAATTATTAGAATATCAGACTTACAGAATCCTATATGATATATTCTAGTTTAAGACAGTGCTGCTCCCTGGAAAACACTCTTGCCAGTTAGGTGTCGATATCATAACAGTTTAATTTTTCTAGATTTCTTAAGAGAATCCCAGAAAGGTGGCAAAAACTTGCTGCAAAGAAGATAAGTGACATCTAACACTTCCTTTCTATTCACAATGTCTATTACTCTGTCATGGATGGAAATTGGTTTGGTTTCATATGATCTAGTCTTCACAAATTCATGCTGGCTGTGGCTCTTCCTTTTATCTACCAGGGAGATAAATTCATTTTAGTCTGTGTATTCTGCTATTTTTCCAGGATCTGGTGAAACTCTGGACATGAATCAACAGTTGCACTTGTGTCACAATCCAGCTATTAAAGTTCTTAGAAATGCCTTTGCCCAAATTAAGGTGCAAACTAGGCCATATGCCAGTGACAATAATATGAATTTTATTTGATAATAATATGAAAGAGAGAGAAAGAAAAAAAGAAATAGACAATAGGTGGGGGGCAGGGAAGAAAGAACATGACAGAAATAGAATGAAGAGAATATCACCACTCTGGATCCCAGTGATCTGTTCAAAGTTTCATTGATCCTCTCCAGCCGGTCTTCTTGGTAACGAAGGTCCCCTCATAAGGCATAGAATCCAATGGGTTTATATACACTCAGGCCAGGTAGGAACATCCAGACACCACCCTGGGCAGGGGTAGTTTACCACTGTCTCTTACAACAGACTCTGGGTTTGTTGTATCACCTGCAGTTCTGTGGTGCAAGGCTTCAGGAATGACTCTGGGGAGTGCTGTGGGGGGCCTTTGATGGATCATGATACCCCCCTCAGCTGCCTCTCGCTGAATGTCCCATGGATGTGACCTTCCCAGGTTTGGGGGTTTCACAGCTGGGACAATTTGTCCCAGGGAGGATGGGTGTTCACTGTCTCTAACCAGAAGGTACACCTGAAACCTCCTCCCCCTTCCTTCTCCCACCTCATTTTGGGGACAGGCTTTGTAAACCTGCTTCTTCAGGCTGTGTAAACCTGGCTTCTTCAGACTGTGGTCTCCCCCACCCCAAATTCAGCCAGGGAAGAATCTCTGCTGATCTGTTGAGTTTGGCTTTCCTTGTGGATGATTTTTTTTTTCTCTGGGTCTGAGATTATTAAAGGATGGGTTTTCCCTTTATCTAATCTTAGTGGTTTAAGTTACAGTCCAAAGTCTCAGTCAAGTATCTTCAGGGAGGCTTTTTTGTTTGAAGGTTCTTTCTTTATACAGTTTTTGTTATAATGAGCAAAACTTTATATCAATGTTTGAGGAATGAACAATTTCTGTTTCTGACAACTTGCAGCCCAGAAAACCAACTATACCATGGGCTGCATTAAAAGCAGTGTGGCTAGCTGTGGGGAGTGATTTTGCCCTTCTTCTTTTCTGCCATGAGATCCCACCTGGAGTAATGACTCCACCTCTCATGCTCTCAGCATTAAAAAAATGGACCTGCTGGAGCAGGTTCAGAGGAAAGCCAGAAAGGTGATTAGAGGGATGAGAAATCCCTCCTAAGAAGAGAGATTGCCTATGGCAGAGGAACTGGAACTAAATGAACTTAAACATCTGAAACCATTCAATGATTCTGTGTTTCTATGACTGATATCAACTTTGTTGGTCTACACTTTTCTGAGTCCTTGTATTGTCTTATTTGTAAAGACAAATTGTCTGTGATTTTCCAGTCCTCGATAATTTCTTCAGTACCTACTGGTAGTTTAAGGATTTCACTAACAACACATCTTAGCAGAAGTGCTTCATCAGCCCTCACTAATTTTAAGGAGAAGTAACATATGTAAATATGTCTAATGTTTCCATGCTGTGTTGTAATGGGAATTCTTATTCTTCTGCAAAGGATGTCAGTGGCTTTTTTAATGAAGACTAAACTGAAAAAGGTATCAAGTTGCTTCCCTTCTCAAAGTCATTGCTTGATACCTTAGATTTCCCTTTTTTTTTCTGCCCAGCAGTAAGACATTTAGTTTCCTGGTCTTCCTCTTATAATGAGGTCTGGAATTATTACTTTGTTTATATATTTGAAAATGTTAAGGGTGTCATGGATTAGCAATAGCCAACATAATGGTGGATTTGTAAAGCTGCAGTACAAGTTATTGTATGTTTCTGATATAAAAGTAACATTAGAAGAGAAAGAAATGTAAAGTACCATTTGAAAATCAAGGTGACTTGACATGTAATTCCTTTATCTAATGGTTCCAGTGATATCAGAATACCTGAATGACTGTCCAGAGAATTAATATGACAGTAGCAGTGGGAAATACATCAAATTCCTTCACAACCTGTACAAGTAAAGGCCTCCAGGAAAACCTGTAGGTAGCCCATACCTGGATGTCTGTTGATATCCCAGAATGTTTACTGTTATAGCAATGCTCCACTTCCAGTGCCTGGCACATGTGGGCAAATGTGTTCTTGAAAGCCATCCCCATCCCCACCTTGCACCATGATTCCACATTCACTGTCTGTACTGACAGGAAATACAGTTCAGAAGGCAGCTTTGAAGTGCCCTAATGCAGAATGTAGTGGTGTTCTTGTGAGTGTGCATGTGAAAACAAATATAGTGGGCAGTGAATTAATAATATAGATTTATTTTACTTTAAAAGTAATTACGAACAGAGGAGATCGGCATGAGAGATAGTGTGCAGCATGGCATGAAGTTGAAATTAAATGTTTTTGCTGCAGGAATTATTAGTCTAGTGTGTGAGGTGACCACTAACAACTGCTGTTGCTGTTGCTAGGAGCTATCAAAAGAAATGTCACTCTTCACAGCAAGTGATGAAATTTGACATATGGCATCAAAGGATCATTAAAACTACACCTGCTGCAGAGGAGGTTGTGTCTTTTGAGAGACTTTCAAGCAGAAAAGGTTATTCCAAAATTGTAAAAGGTTATGCCTTATTTTCTTTATTTCTTAATAGATAATTAACAAGCAGTAAAAATAGAAAGAATGGTCAGAAAAAGGATACAAAGAAAGATCCAGCCTTCTTGATTTTTGATGTTTTATGGAGTAAAAGTAGGAAACTACCAAGATAATTCCCTTCTAGAGTCTACACAGTTGATGATAAATCATTAATACACATATCTGGAAACTTTCACTATCTTTTCGCAAATTTCAGTTTTGCATTCTACAGCTATTGCCTTAATGAAACTTCTCTATTAGTTTTGATAGCAATTTAAAGTGTGAACACTGAAGATTTTGGTCAGAAGCCTGAAACAGTTTGATATCCAGTTTGTCATGCACACATTGAACTATGTATAAGAAAATTACTGTTGACTTCAGTAGATGTCAGCACAATTTCTGAGTCACCGCCGAATTTATATTATGGAAAAACTCTATTTCATAGAAATGAAGATTTCTGTTGTAATTATATTTGTGATTTTATTCCTGAATTAGAATGGAATTTTCATATATTTTTCTATATTTCAGCTCATACAGTTCTTACTCTTGTTTCAGACAAATAAATAAACACATAAAGACTTGTTTATTTCCTGTGCAGATTTCTTGGGAGTTATTGCTAGAAATTAATGCACATAGAGATAGGATTCAAATAAAACTTTGCTGTAAAACTGATATTTATAAAGTTGCAATGTGCCTTTACTGGGAAAACTGAAAACAAAACAGCTTAAAGATATTAAAAAGAGAAAGAATTAGTGTATATGTGTATTTAGTGGTTACACAGAGCAAAACCTATGAACTATTACTAATTATGTTGCTTCACTGCAATGGGTATAGTCACAAAAACATCCACATTTTTACCTTACTCCTTTGCATTCTCCATGGACTAACAGTCTATGATTTTCCAAACTGTTTTATTGCTAGCTCTGCCACAATGTCCTAGAAAGCTGTGGCCAGGTCACTGCCTCTGCATTTCATTATACTAGTCTGCAAAATAATAGTTGTGTTACTGAAAGGATCCTAGATATTACTATCTTTGTTTCAGTTTTATTCCTATAAGCTAATGTATTTTGAATGTTTCCGTGGACCATGTTGCATATGTTGAACTCATTTAATATATATTGTATAGTCACTGAGGCAAAATGCATAGATTCATAATCCCAGAGTACCTCAAGCTGGAAAGGACTATAAGAATCATCAAGTCCAACTCCCTGGTACTCGCACAAGCCCAACTTTATGAAACTGCAAAATATTTCAGTTTACTTTTAAATTACTTTAATCCTCGATTCTGATGACATATAGGAACAATCCATGCAGTGTTAAGAAATAGTGCTGAGCAAGTAGATACGAAAGCTGTCATTTAATGAATCAGCTGAATCTCCTATGACCCGAGGATTTAGATTCCAGTTTTGGCACTGGTTCCAACAAGACTTCTGTGTCATTTATTTTTGTTGTTAAGTAATGTGGTCGACTTTTATCAAGATGATTCAAAATCATGATTGCTTATATAATATTTCTATCCACAGCCCTAAAAGTTGATATTGCTGAAGCCTGAAAGAAAAGAATTGATTTACACCATTCTACCTTCTAACAATGAAAACAAATGCTGATCTTTTTTCATGGATCTCTTTGAAGTGCTGAAAATCAGATAGTGACATTAAAAAGGGGAAAAGGGAGGCCTAGATCTTAGAACTGCTTCAGAGTCAGTTTTCAGTCAGTCTCTGGCTATGACAGACAAGGATTTCTATAGCAGTCTTTCTACTATGTTTTGTTCCATTCTTCAGAAGACCAGAGAATAAGAAACAAAGTTTCTCAAATCTGAACAAGCTTATCAGAAATTCAAGGGTGATACAGATTATTTGGTTACAGTGGTGATGAAGGAAGTTTTAGGTTGATCTTTCTCTTTTGTATCAGGCAAATATGGAGCTATGGAGAGTGATTTGTTAATCACACTCTTGGAGCAATTTACAATGAAGATATGAACTTAACATGCATTTCTATGATGGGACTGGAATAGGTGTAATATGGCTGGCAAAAAGCCACAAATTTTTTTCAAAGGGCTTAAGAGAATGTGCTGTCTGGGTTTGAATCCAGACATCAAGGGAATAGTATGTTAAAAGAATACATAAAATGATAAAGTGCTGCATCTATTTTACAGTATTTGCTTCAAACAGAATTATTTCAAGATCAGAATCAGCTGCAGCACACTAAATAATCTTGAGCATTTATGCTATGATTGATAAAGGCTTAGGAACATTTACTATTTTCCAGTTTAACTAAATCAAGAACAGACCAGGAAATAAGTATCCAAATTAGAAAAGCTCTGCTTTGGATACCATGCAACTCAGGTAAGAGTGAAGATTTTAAACTCCTGCAGCCTAGCAGTTCAGAAGGGTCCCATAGTAGCAGTAGACTGTTTTTTTAGTCATTGCTACTTAAAAGAGAGCCACCCAGAGAAAGCTGGTGACAAACATGTTTCATGGTGTTGCTTTTTATACCAAAACTTGGTGTGACCAAAAATGCAAAAGTGGGTATAACAAGTCTAGAACTTGGCACCATTCTGCATTGTTTTTTCAATACATCTCTGGAGCTTGTAAGGATTTACAAATGCACATTCATTCAGTGCTCTGAATAGAAACTGTACCTTTGCTATTAACATTCTTATAGATGAAAACCTCATTTTTAGATAAATTGTTCTTCCTGTCTGGAATCCCAGTCTGAGTTAAAATTTTGAAAATTACCATATCAGCCCCTTTTGAATGAATTTGCTGGTAATGAAAAGTTCTAGACTGATAGCTCAAGAAAATTAGGTTCTACAGAAATCTTCCATTTAAATTTCTTTCACTTTGTTTCGCCAATATTTCTGACTGTGATTCAAGAACAACTAATTTAGTGATTGATACAGAAACTTAGATGTATGAATTCATAAATCTATTTATTAAACCTTACAGGAAAGATGCTAATTCTATTAGACTATTTGTTCTTATTCTAAATCCAGTAAGTTTACTAGAAGTGAATACCAATTTATCCTCTTTGAATGTCATGAAATTTTAATAACATTTTCATTAATAGTAATCAGGTCAAAGTTTAAAATTACACTAGTTAAAACTGAAAAATTCAAATCCTTTAGTTGTCTCATGATCCACCCAGTATTACTAGATGTTTTTTGTTCCTTTTTTCTTTTTCTTGCTTTGAACAGTTGGTTCATGTTATCCCTATGTTTTTTTGCTGGTAATCTGCCTCTCACTCAGGCACATGATTATGTTTGTGTCTGTGTGTGTTTTATGCAGATTCTTTCATTTCAGAATCCCAGCTTTTGCAATGGAAGTGTGTCATTATTTTACATTCTGAAGGACACAAAATTTATAAAACAGAACTGGTATTTAAATGGTTTTTCCATGCAGAAAAGATTTTATGCAAGTTTGTTTTTTCAGGGTAGTTTTGATGTATAGAAATTATATCAATAGAACAGCAACTTTTGTCTTCTCTGATTAATGGGGGAAATTTAAAAAATAAACACCATATTTAAATTCCCACAAAATGGAAGAAAAAAATACTTTGGAGAATTAAATTCAACTTTTATTGTAAGTAACTACAAAGAGAGGGATTGATTTTAAACCTAAAATACTGGTCTAATTTTCTTACCTGTATGGGCTTAGATATTCACCTGTTTTTTGGTTGTGAGGTTATTTTAAATGTAGTTTAGATTGGTGCTATCATTTTCAAACTGCTAGTTTCAATTGCATCAGGAAGTCACTGGAAGCCTGGAAATCCAGGAGGGATAAATGCAGGAAATGGTGTGTAAAATTCTGGAATGGGCAGTAACCTTTTATTCCACACACATAGGTATTAATGTCTTCAATGGAAGTTCTTCAATAACTTGTCTCCAGCAGTAAATTATGTATACTTCTCTGAGATGCAATAAATTGCATTTCTCACATTATAGCTATAATCAGGGCACTGGATTTCAGTTCTTTTCATCACAAGTTTTGTCTCTCAGTGGTTGATAAGGTGATGAGTCTCATTAAGTTTAGATTACATCTACCTGTACTAAAATACCTTTACCTTTTTCCAGAAAGATCTGAAATGAAGCCATACAGAAAAAAAATATTCTGTAACACAGACTTTTGTTGGTTTGGTAGACTGATACATCCATCAAACTATCAATTTTGAATGTTGTGTTTGTTTACTACATGGAGCTTATAGTCTTTAATGATTAATTTGCACTAAAAGAAGGAAAGGCAAGCAGTCAGCAAAGCATGAAGCAGTGCTTCATGTTCTGACCCTAGTTCTGAAACAGAATAATGAAAAAAAAAGATTCTCCATTGTTCTGAAGAAAAGTCCATTTATACTTGATGAAAAGAAAATAAGAACCCCAGGATCAGAAGATCAGACATAATATTTATTTTGGCAAATCTCATTTTCCATTGGATGGTAAACCCACATTTTTTTTAGGTTTTTCTTCTAATATCTTGATAGTTTCTATTTTTGTTCTTTATAGTATCTCTGTTTTGTTTGTTATTTGGAGACGAGTTACAGTTGTGTTTTCTGCATGGTCTCTTGAAAACTCCTCAGCAGATGAACAGATGAGAATTATATGAGAGAGCTTTCCATCTCATAGGAATTCTATATACAGTGGGAGGAAACTTTCACTTCTTTTCCCCATGGTACCCAAATACAGTAAATTAATGATCTAGAAGCATAGTTTCCTTTACTCGCCCTTGCAGTATTCAGTTACAGGTTCATATTAAAGATTATGTCTACTCTGACTATAGTGTTACTATGGAGACTTCATGGCATTTCTTAAATCTTCATTATTATACCCCATTACTTCCTCATCATACTAGCAAATACTTGCTAATACATTTTTTAAAAATATGCAATGAAAATTCAGGTGCCTAGCCATATATATTAGTGATACATGTGAAAATTAAAGGCACTAAAGCTCCAAACTTAATATCTATCATGTGACCTGCTAGTAATAGTGTGTTCTTGGATTATTCACACACAATGGTTTATGTTAACTTTTGGTGTGATTTTTTTTTTTCCTGAGTTTCAGGAAATCTTTCAACCACTGCATAATTTCACCTCCTAGAATAGTCTACATGTTTTTCATCTGCCATTCTTCATATTTTTTTTTCTAAGATTATTTGCAATGATTACTACACTGTACTCAACACATGCAGCCAAATTAATTTTATGCAGTTTTTATGATATTTCAAACTACAGTGATCGGGGCATTTGATTAGGGCATTAGTGCAGGCTGCAAACATAAATCCTACTCTTTAGAGCTATTTGTATGAGATGGGCTAGAAGTGCTGTTTTGAAATACTATACCAGGCAAATTTATTGATAAGTGCCAGGGAGAACATCAGCTTCTATTTTTCAGAATATTTAACATGGTTATTTCAAAAGCATAAAGAGGCAACTTTATCCACTTTAAAGCAGCTTCTCCATCTGGCTACAACTTGATTGCATGTTTCAAAATGGCAGTAAATTTTAATATGTTAATATGAAGTGTAAGTGATACCACAGCTGGTAATGACAAATTCATGCAGTTTGGCCATTTAACTTACATCATGCTAAATAGCTTAGTGCTTTAACACAGCCTGCTCTAGAAACAAAGAATATTATTTCAACTCTAATATGAAACTTCTGTGCTTTAAATTCACCATTCAAAGCTATATTCAGTGTGAGCGTAATGGCAATTACTACAAACTTTAAGTCATGCTTGAACATTTTTCCAACCTTTTGAAATGTATTCCATCTGAAAATTTCCCAAGTAAACAAAGAACCTGATATTTGAAGAAACAGAGGCTAGTCCTTTTCAAATTATAGCAATTAGTGGGTTTCTAGCAGTTGATAGTTCTCTGTATTATTAACAATCTCTTCTCCTTCCCTCCATTTCCACACTTCAAGTTATGGAAATAGCTTTGATTTTCACCTAGAGACATTTTGACAGATTTTGAAACGTAATATGTGCTAAATTGTAACTGTACTTCTATCCTCAAATGGCGAGCAAGACATGCTTTCCGGGTACTGTCATATTCTGTGAAATATGTTACCCTCCAGCAGAATTATTCTCTGTTTCCTTTACTGATACATCATATCAGATGTATACAGCATTGGGCTGTTTAATTTTTCCCAGCTGTATTATCGAACCTGTAAGCCACTACCCTGTCTACTGTCTACAGCAGTATGATATTTAATGCTTCCATTGTATATTTTCTGGTGTTTTTGAAACGCCATTTTCCTTTGTTTCATATCTAAATTAATTTCCCTTTGTTTCATATCTAAACCTCAGAGTTTATTTTCAAATAGCAGTGAATTCAAAACAACAGCTAATACTCCTGAGGAGGTAGATGGACCCTTGTAAAGCATTGCTGGGACCATTGTTGGAATTGTATCATTGTCACAAAAAAACGTTCATAAGACTGAAAAATATCAGTGTTCCTGGCACTGATGACCACTGAATTTTGGGATGTATCTCATTTGATTTGTTTTGTTGAAAGTTCCAGTATCTTCACATATTCTTGGAGGCAATCTTAGGCAAAGGGCTCACTTGGTCATCCTTCTGATCCTGTCAAGATATGAAGTATTAGTTAAAGGTCTGTTTGTGTCAGAGTTTGATTCTGCTTTAACATTTTATCCTATGACATTTAAAACACTAGTTATCTTAGTATTGTAATGTCCTAAAGAATGTGTTCAGTTCTGTGTTTAGTTTTGTGCCTTACTACAGTGACATGGTAGCTTGGTTAAAAGCTTGGTGACATGGTTGTTGTCAAGCAAAGCTGAGGAAAGAAAAACTGTCCCTTGAGCTACTTCTTTTGGTTTCTAATAAAAAGAGGAGGTGGCTTTTTACATTTTCAGAAGAACCAAGACTTCTGCAGTTAGGACAAAACTAAAGAGTATTTCTCATAGTATTTTTTTAAAGATCCTTTATCTAAGACTGTTTTGTCATAGGCTATCTTTATGGGGTATTTTTATTTAAATGCAAAGAGAAGATGTGAAAATTTTCAATTTAATCCTATATACTGTGGATGAAAAGGAAATTTGTATGGACTAGAGATGTTTCTTTATCTACTGAAAAGAAAAAAAAAAATGAGTTCAGATAATTACTTCAGAGTCTGAAACAGTTGTTCTCCAGAAATAGTTATACTTCCGAAAGACTGATAATTCTGAAATAAGGCAGTGGTTTAGTTGTGTTACTCTCTGTGGAATCATAAAGAATTTTCTAGCTGTTAGATAAGACATTATTGTGCAACACTTTTAAAACTTTTTTCATTCATTTTATAATGCGTTCTATTTTTTTCTGGATGTTAATTCTTATTAAAGCACTTCTGCAGTAGTGTACAGAAATTAGAATGAAGATTAAGACATACAGAAAAAGACTACACACAAAAATGCCATATTTGCCAATATCAAAGAGCATCCAGCTGTTAATATTGCATTCATAGAAAGCTGCAAAATTCTTCTCTAGGTCTATGAATCACTATGAATACACATACCACATTTATGATGTTTATGCTTTTCTCTGAGGCACGTCTAAGTGGTTTTCTGCCTAAATTTTTATCTGCCAAGCAGTATCATTATTGAATGAATGTCATCTTTGTCCAAGTAGTGTTATGGTCACTTTGTTATTTTGATTTTATCTGAGAGGTGAGTGTCCAGTTTGCCTGTAGATCATTTTTCTTTTTCTTTCTGAAAACTGAACTTTATTAAGGCAGAAATACTATAGAGTAAACACGATTAGTTTGACGATAAGTGAATTGTAGAAAATAGACATGTAGTTTTGAATTAATAAGAACTTTGGGGTTCATGTAGTACTAAATATTTTAGATGGGGAAAATAAACTCAAAATACAATAAGAGGAAATTTGTTAGTTTTTTTTTCAGGTTTGAGCTCTACATGGTTGGATTGGAAAAAAATAGGTTATAGATTTGTTTTGGAAGTCTCAGTGGAGAAGTAAATGTGATCAGACTTAAACATTCTTCATTTTTCCTTCATTCAAAACTTCCATTAATAATAAATGGAAATAATGTATTTCTAGATGTGAACAGGATATAGTTGACAACACAGCAAATGAAGGTGGGGTTATTTAATTATTAAATTGCAGCAACTGAGAACACTTTAAAACTGAATTTTACAAGTTACAAAAAGAAATCACACTAATTCAAAATCAATGCAATAAATTTCTGAAATTAAAAATAAAGTATATCAGGCTGCAAGTAAGTGGCATTAGGTGCTCTCAAAAAATCCATTAGTCTTTGTTAATGAGGTGAAGACATGAAGAAATACAACAATCAGCAGCAGCTGAAGAAGCAGTTTCAGTAGCTACTGTAAATTACTTTATTTTCAAGGTAGTTGACTTCTCTAATTTTGTCTGCTTTTCCCAAAACCAAAGTTAGTATTCTCTGAATAATCAAAATTTCCTCTCACTAAAAACTGTGTAAAATTTATAAAATATTGTAAAATCTTCCAAGGAAAAGCTTATATGTGGAACCTCTCAACATTTGAAATAGAATTCTTGAAGCTGTTAATTGTTTATGAGGAAAGTTTCTTTCAGTTTGGCTTTATCATGCAAAACCAAGTAGGTACCAGGGAGAGGAACACCAAAGTGTTCAGTCATTCACAACTTCTTCCACCACCTCTCATGATGAATAGTAAATGAAAGAGAAGAGTGCCTCAGGTCCCTGTATTTTTTAGGGTTTGGCATCAGGATGAAGCTAGATACTGAAGGATCCCTGGGGCTCTTGACCTCCAGCCTTGACAACTTGGCCTGCAGACCTTGTTGTCATATGTTTAATATGGAAATTGATTTCCAGTAAGCTAACATGAAACAATTGTTTTAAGTTTCTAACTGGAAAACTTAAGTTGTGCAAAAGAACTAGTGTCTACCAGGAATAATTTCACCTGAAATTTCTTATACAGCTGGAGCCACCACTTCTTTCCAACTTGGTATATCTGACCACAGAAGAAGCAAAATATCTTTATTTTTAACATTAAAGTGTCAAGAAATAAGTCAACTATATGTTTCTCTGGCAGTCTGGCTTCTCCATATTTCATGAAGTATTTTGCTTGTAGAAGTGAAAGTTCAGAAAATTCTCTTACTTCGATTCATAAATGGTAAAGTGAAAATTTTCACCATTTAAAGTGAAAATTACATTAAAAAGTCTGTTAGGCCAGAACTCCATTAGGTTAAAAAATACTGAAATAAGATCATTCATGGAGACTGAATAAGAAGCAACCGTTTTGCCAAGCTGAAGCTGATTTCTATCTGGTAGATCCCATATGCATAAACAAATTATGGCTGAACTCAGAACTGAAGCTGACTCATTTTTCCCTTTTTACAAATAGAATATCAGGTATTTGGAGGGGAAAAAAGAAAGCTAGGAAGGATAATACAGTGTTTTTTTCTAGAGTCAGAAACTCATATCATATTGTTGATTAAAACACAGGACTACTTATTTATAAGACTGTTTCAAAGTGAAGGTCAGAGATAGCCTAAGCAAAAAATTAATATCCCAGATTAAAATGTTAATGTTCTATCTGAAATGCACAGAAAAAAGTGCAATCTTATTTAGTGACATTTCCAGAATTTCAGCAAAGATTACTACATTCATCTCTTATGCATTTTCATTAATCTGAAACAGAGACAAATCTTTAGGGAACAGGGTTTGAACATTCTGAACCTCGAGCTTGTGCAAACTAGAGCAAGTTAGACCCAACTTTTAAAGAATATTTGTGACTACTTCCTTTCAGGCAAATAGACCAAGACATGAAAAATGGTCAAATATTAGTTATAGTTTCCTAACATCACTGAAAACTCAGACTAGTTATTGAGACTGAAATTGTGGAAATTACACCTGTGAATTCAAAAGCCATAGTATGACAGAATAAAACAATGCCCCATATGCCATATATTCATAATAACTCTAAGGTAACCTCTGATTGTGTGTTTGTGATCAAGTTCAGACAGCTTCTGTTTTCTGAACACAAGGTGACAGTAGCTATTGCATAGCATGTAGCTCTGTCTGTGAACTCTGTAAACACCTCCATCAGTGATTGTGCCTGGAAATTTTATTTACACTGCCTATCAAATATGAAAATGTTTTTGTGCTTCTAATATCCTTGTGTGTGCATTTGGTAGACTGTGAGTTTTATATGTGTACAATAGGTATAAACAGTACTGATAATTTGGCAAAGTGTGGTGTACCTCTGCTTTCCAACTGGCTCAGGTCTTTTCGACCCATTTTTGAAACATCCTCCTTTCTCTGGGACTGCAACTCAGTATGTATGTATTAGTATTAGTATCAGTATTAGTTATCTTATCTCTACGATTTACTGGATGTCCTCTATAGAAATTGGATGGTAAAAAGGGTCTTCTGTGGCTGGTCTGTTTTGGGGAAGGGATCCCTAAGAAACCAGGAGATAAGACTTAAAGATACTTATGGCCTCAGAAAATCTATCCAATGTTACTATCTACAAATGTACACCAGAAGACTTGCAAGTTTTACCAAGGATTTTTTAAATTTTCTTTTACCTTTGTTTTACTTCTAGTTCAAATCTGAAAACAAAATCTGGGGAGCAAGACTCTGGAAAATGAAACTTCAAGGATGTTGAGGGAGACTGCTGTAGGCAAAACAAAAGTGATGTCAGGTGCCTCAGCCAAAAAGTCTGATGAAGTTTCAGCTCAAATGCCTGTCAAATTGCATCACTGCATCTATCCAATTCTCTAGCACTGCCTTTTTTGGTGGTATTTCAGCATCACTAACCAGTTTGTTTCTAATTGTTTTACCATGTAACATGAAAAATGTGCGTTCCGCCCGTCATGGCCCTGAGGCACTGCCAGCCTTACTTTTCTCTGCCCACATCCCAATCCTCCTCCCACCCCAACCACAACCCTGTGCCCTGTTGCAGCTCCCTGGGGTGGCAGCTCTTGCCTCAGTAACATCCCAGCTGGGCTGGTCTCCAGGTCCCCATGGTCCTGTCCTGCCTGGCCATGAGGCCACCCACACATGGCTTTCTCAGCCTGGTCTTGGCCCATTCCAGCTGCAGGGAGGTGCCTGGTTCCTGGGGCTGAGTCTGTCCCTGGTGTCCCTTGCTGCCAGACCCTGCCCTGACAGAATCATAGGAAGTTCATGCTTCTGCTGCTGTCCTGGCCCCCAGGGAGCCACCTGCTCTTGCTGCTTCCTGACACCCATCTCTTTTTTTCCTTAGTATAAGTTTGTGAAGCCATCCTTTGCAAGAAAATACAAGCACTAATAAAGTCTCTGCAGTGGACTGTTACTGCTGTGCTGAGATACACACATGGGGAGACTCAGAGGTAAAAATGGAAGCATGAATCTCACACAGGCCTAAGCTGCACCACTTCACGCCTGTCTGGCACCAAAAGAAGCTCCTAAGGGTCCAGTTTTGTGTCAAAGGGATTTCCATGGCTTTACCTTTATATTCACCTCTCAGAGAGTCCTAAACATCTCTGCCAGGCAACCTGTGCCAGCTGCAGAGGGGTGTGTCCAAGCAATGCCATCTTTAAGCAGAGGTGCTGCAACTTGTTTCCATATATATCAGCATCAATCAATATGTCATCCACTACTTATTTTATTTACTGAATTCAAGAGGCCCAAGATACCATTCTTTTGAAAGAAAACAAACAACCATGTCTTGAGTGAACCAGTGAAGGCCACAGCATTCCATTATCCAAAGCAAATACACTTTGAAAAAAAGACATGGTACAACAAGAATACAGGAAATAGAAGATGCAGATTTCTAAACAAAGTAGCCCGGCTGAACAAACCAACTTGACTAAGCAGATGCATAATTCATAAGCTAAAACTTAAGTAATATGTAGGAGAAGGGCAGAAAAAGTCAGTCGCAGCTTGCCTGTTCTCATTATCCACTTTTATGCTAGTTTAAAGATTTCTGAAAGAAAAATGAAAATGTGAAAACTTCGTTGTTCCAGACACAATAATGGTACCTATTTTTCATTAAAATGAATCTGTTCTTGATAAAGTCACACTCACCTCTTCTTCCTTGTGTTTTAAGATTTCTGCTTTCCTCTCCCTGCTGAATTTATGATAACAATTAAAAGGAATTCTGAAATCTTGGCTTTATATTTTTTATGTTTTTTTTTTTTCTCTAACATTTCTTAGAATCTCTTTTTAGCTCCCTTCATTGAAGCTAGTATCATCTTTGCGGGTTGCATTTAAGAGAGCTAAGTCACAAAGTTATTTATGATTTAATAAACAGAAAACATTTTTCATTCCACAATGAGTTATATAGAACATGTAGAACCTTTTTTTCAAAGTAAATTGCTTTCTAGATAAATTACTTCCTCTCTAATTAAGTCCTTCATAATATAACAATAAAAACAACAAAAAAAAAAGCCTAAAAGATGGCTTACACTGTTTTACATCCTGTATTCTAGGCTTGCATTTGGAATCCCTTTGAAAATTCAAGAATGGTTTTTGGTTCTATTACATATTGCACACAAGTTTTGAGTCCCAAACAGTCTGTAGAAAACAAGAAGAAAATGTGCTGTTTGTTGCTACATTTCCATTTTATTTTTTCTAAGTTGATTTCTTTGGGTTTTGTGGCAGCCTGTCTTGCTTGAAAATTTATGGGTGACAGTAACACTAACCTGTGAGCAGAGAAAGGAGGAAATAGTGATTTCTTCATGTTTTCATTTCTCCCGGTCTTCTCATCCATTCAGCACAAAGGAAGCAGAGTTCACTTTTCAGGTCCATTATCATTCAGATTGCATAAAGCTAAAAAGCAAAATCATGTTTTCTTACTCATTCCCCAGCACACTGCTACAAGGACATGGTTTTGTCCAAAATACTCTTGATGCTGAGTTTTGTGCTGAATGAGACTCTTAGGAGTAATTAGTATTCCAACAGGTACACTATTTTATTACTCTTACACTTAGCATACGGTTACTGCTACTGTATATGGAACTTTATAGCTTCAGGAACCAATTCAGTGAGACCTCAACTTGAACTGAGACATTGCTAATTGCAAATTAATTAAGTTATTTAAGGCCCTGCTGTGTAATGCTGATGTGAGACTGAGCTGGCTCCTCTGTCACTTTTGTGAAAAAATTAAGGGGCTTGCAAAAATGCAGAACTTTATAATAAGCTAAATGAGCGATTCTAAAAAGAGAATGCTAAGTTTTTAAGCTGATATTGATTTGATTATAATTTAGTTGCAGTGCAATTTAATATTAACTTCACTTTAAAACCTAATTCCATATTGATAGTGTGTGCTGTTATAACACAGTACTTTTAGTCTATATCTCAAACAGATTCTTGGTATATTTGTTGAGAATTATTCATGGCTTTGATTCACATGCAATCATTCTTCAGCCATGTCCAGGGTCATCTAGGTCCTCCTGTGTGAGAAGCAAATCCAGTAAAACTTTGAATTTCCACAAATTTTATGACATTTTTAAAGAATTTTGGTAAACTAATTTTGTTAGATGTTTTTAGTGTTCTGAGTATTGCTTTGAATAAATAGAGTTTTTGTTTGAGGAATCTAACTAAAATATAGGATAGGTGTCAATAATCAGGGAATAACTGCCCCAGAGGAATGAGTGAAAGAATTGTCAATAATTTCATTTGGCCAAAGATTTCACTTTTATAACTTTTCTTGGCACTTAATTCTGTAGGTTAAAAAATTTTAAAATATATTTTTTGTCAGAAAAAGATAAACTGTAGTAGATTTCTAGTAGATGTTTTGTAGGGAGATATATTTTTGTTTTGGGAAATTATAATTCCTAATTATATTACTTGCAACAATATGTATTCAACTGTAGATTTTTCTAAACATACTATAAGGCATTTTAGGTATTAAATATGTATGAGCAATTGTCTCATGGGTTGAGAGCAAAGGGTTGTACTAAATGGTTTTACATCAGACCCAACACCTTCTGGGATCCATCTTAGAGCCAGTGCGCTCCAACATCTTCATAAATGACTTGGATGCAGGACTAGATGATGTTGAATTGGGAAGAACAGAGGCCCTGACCAGAGAACTTGAAAATTTAGAGGGATGGGTAATAACCAAGCATATGAAGTTTAACGAGGTCAAGTGTGGCTTTTGCACCTGGTACAGGACATTACCTGGACCTACATATCATTACCTGGACCTCTGGATGTACACACAGACTGGGTAATGAGATGCTGGAAAGCAGTCCAGTGGGAAGGGACCTTGGGGTCCTGGTCCATGGCAGCTTGAACATGAGCCAGCAGTGCCCAGGCAGCCAGAAAGGCCAGCCCTGTCCTGGGGGGCATCAGGAACAGCATCACAGCCAGGTAAGGGATCTTTGTGGAAGCAGAGGGACAGTCACTGATCTCTTCTCTTTGCTGACCTGAGGGAATGGCCTGAAGTTGTGGCAGAGGATGTTTAGGCAGGATCTTTGGAGAAGGTTCTTCACCCAGAGGATGGTTGGGCACTGGAGCCGTCTCCCCAGGGAAGGGGTCACAGCACCAACCTGACAGAGTTCAAGAAGCGTTTGGAAAATGCTGTAGTGTGATTCTCAGGGAGTCCTGGATAGGGTCAGGAGCTAGACTTTGATAATCCTTGTGGGCCCCTTCCAACACAGGATGTTCTGTGACTATATTTCACCCTCTCTGAATTCAGTGGTATAACTTTAAATCTCAGATACTCATTATTGTGCATTTCAGCAATTAAATTAATCAGACCAAAATAATTTAAAAAATCCTAGCATATCAAAAAACCTGAAAAACCCAAAGTTTGTGTTTTCATTTTCTTGTCAACTGTTAATGTCATGATTCAATTACTTTTTCAGTTGCTCATTGATATAAACCCTGTAATTTTTAAACTGAAAAAAAAGAGAAGATAAATAAAGAAGGAAAATAACAAAAGGATTAAAGTAGAAATAGGTGAAAAAATAAAACTTTCAAGCTTTTGTTTTCATGCCACAGAGATGAAATTCCACCCTTCGTCTGTTTCTACTTGAGTCACATTTAAGATCACTTCTGCAAGTACAGCTCTGAAAAAACATCTTTTAAATAAAAAAATCTACCTGTAGTCACACTTCATATTGACTGCATTTCATTTCCACTATTCTGTATTGCAAAAGACATTTGTATGAAAACCTTTCTTTCTTTGTTTCTGAAAAATGAATAGGCTTTAGCATCTTTCTCTCACCTGAAATAATAATCCTTCCTTTGTGACCTCACTTTTCACTGATGTGCTATGATTGATGCCACAATCCGAGATTCTGACTTCAGGTGGGAATAAACAGTAGAAAGAGAAGGAATAATACAGCAAACAAGGATTTAGAGTTTTCATCATCTTAGAATATTGTCAAGAAGAATATATAGAAATGGGATTTTGAGCTGAACCAGGATGACCTTAAGAAATTACAGTAGCACCTTACTTGCATCTTTAATTTACATCTCTAATGTAAATCTGTAATTCAGATTCAGCAATTCAGCCACGGTTCAAGATGCCATTTGATATTATCAATTTCAAGAAATAATGTCCCAATTCTAATATTCCTTATGGTGCTTCACTTGCTTAACATCTGTTACTTTAGGCAGTCTGTAGAAAATTCAGTGCAAAGGAACAATTCTATAGTGCCTTATAATCTCAAGTATAATATACTTTAATAGACAGATAATACTTACTGTCTCATCACAATTAATCACTAAAAGCATTATCTTTTACAATTTTCAGGTTTGAGACCTTACCTCTACACTGCTGCTAGATCAATAGAAAACAATGACTCATTCAGGCACATATAGTAGGGTAGTGTGAGGGAAAGGCTGAGCAGAATTCATTCAGTTTTAGAAAATTATCCAGTAAAATAAAATGAACTGAAATTATACTTTCACTAATTTTGAACGCCATTTTATGCAGTTTGTGTTATGTGCTTCAGCTTAATTTGATTATTTAAAGGAGATACCAATTTTGAAACCTTTATGCTTCAAATATTAACAAGTATAAACCTGTATATTTATTTATAATAATAATAAAATAATATAGTTACTGTAATCTAATTATCACATCTTGATAATTAATGCATATTTATATTTTAATAATCCATAAATTATATGAAATATATGTAGTGTACATTAACTGCATATATCTATTTGTCTAAAGCTATATATATAAACACTTTAATGTGCTGAGTTCTCATTGGATGTGATTATAATTTCCTTTACATATGTAGGTTCTTCATGGTGTGGTAGTATAGCTCAATTGTTTAGTCCCTTAAGAATGGGAATCTACCCACTGAATAGCTTTTAGTTCTTTAGATTGGGAAACCACATCTAACTCTGCAAGTGCTCCAGAGCTGTTATATAAGGGAAACTTGAGTAGGAAAAATAATATGAATTGTGAGAACAAAATTTGGAAACTTAGAGAAAAACTAATGTGAGCTTTTAATTCCCTTTGGAAATTCTTGCTTAAAATCTACAGAATAACTGATTCAGTTTGTAAAAGAATAAATAAATAAATAAATAAATAAATAAAGCAAAAAACCACCACAACAAAACCCCACAAAACTCAAAAAAAATCCCTCTCAAAAAAAAANAAAAAAAAAAAAAAAAAAAAAAGTGAGTGTAACACATCTATGAATGGTAGAAATTCTTTCCTTACGGTGATTAGGAGTATGTCAGAAACGTTCCCAAAACATTAATGGTCAGCAAATAAAATGGATCTTAACACAGAAAGTCAATCCTATTTAGGTTACACACACATAAGTTTCTGCAGATGTTTTTATCAAGAATCAGAAGTTGGAGCAGTAAAGATCAGAGACAATAAAGGTTCAAAGATGATAAAACAAAGCAGATCTTCCTGAAGCCACATGGTCATTGAACCAATGTGTTTTCACATTAAAGAGAAGTCTACACAGTTACAATGAATAAACACAAATTCCTTATAAACAAAACAACCAACCAAACAAACAAAAAACCCCAACAAAACAAAAAAACCCACCCAAACCAACAAAATGAACCAAAAACCTAAACTACAAAAGAACTAAAAAAAACCCAAACTAACCCCATTTGTTTCTTATCTTCTCTGTTGGCTGTCCCACAAGGTGAAAAAAATCTCAGTTAGGAAATAAACACTAAATCAACATGAGCATTGCAGATTGTTACATCTTGTTGAGACTGAATTACTTTGCCAGCACAGAATTCTGTGTGTCTTCTTCTACTGCGGTAAGATGGAAGGAGGTTGTATTAAAGAGGAAAAATATCAAGTGATTATTTAACATAGATAATACAAACCAGAATGCAGTAGGTTTTCTCAAACTATTTTGTTTCACTAAGGGGAAAAATAAAAGGAGGAAAAGAGTCTTTCAAAATCCACAGGTCTTACTGCTCATAAACAAGAAAAAAGTCAGTACTAAAACTAATGTTCAGTTTACTAAATCCAAAGTTCAGTTCACGTGTATCTGCAAAAGTAGATATCTTAATTTTCCTACTTTGTTTCAGAGTACAGGACATAATCATACAACAAATTCAGGTGTTAACTTCTCTGCTTCGTTGGTACTGTACGGATGCCTTTTGAGAAGACATCACCAATGATAGCAAAAATTTACTCTATGACCCTCGATAAAAAAAAAGGTTAATAACAATATCTGTCAAATATATTTCTATAAGGTGAGGGAAAAGAAATAATTGAATTTATCAGAAGTAATTATTCTCCTTTCTGCAAGCCATATCTGAATAAAATAAACCTTATCACTGATGGCATTTTAGCAAGGAGGATATTTGTTACATTACACATAAGAAAATCTTGATATTTTAGTTCTGTTACAGAAACAATAATAGTTAAAGTACTTAATCAGCTCTAAACTAAGGTTAGATGTAAATCATGTTTCATCATAGAACAATAAAATTATTTTGGATTTTTTGGATCCCAAGACTGCTTTGGGCTGTTCCCTGCATTTCTGAATGACTAGGAGAGCTCACTATGTCTCTATTACTACTGAGTAGTATTAAAGGTGGAGAGTGGTGGCACTACCACTGATTGAAAATTAAGCAAATAGTGCCAGCTCAAAGACCAAACCAATTTTGACCAATGGACTAGGCTTGTTTTAAACAGGTCCACTACTATATTGTAAACTAGTTAAGTTAGTTAATTGTGACATGAGATATAATTGAGTTTATGCTTACCATAGAAACTCTCTCTAAAGTGTCAGTTCAGTGTGAGTTTTTTATGCACTGACTTACAGCCAGAACTTCTGATAATGATTTCTGTGTTGCTTTCTCCTTTGCCCAGAAAGTAAACCCACTATAAACCCAGAATTCATAGAAAAAGCAAACAGATATCAGTCCCTATTTTGTTAGAATACGTAGTTAAATTTTAATTGAAGTCCTTAGGAAGGCATAATATTTTTATATCATAACTCAGATTTCTGTCCTGAAGTGGGGCAGATAAGTCAGTTTTCTAGAGGATAGCACAGAATTCAGTTATTCCCACTCTGCACTCAAAGAGGGACTTTGAAATGAGAAAGACATCGCTAAAATAGTGGATCAGCACAGCTTTTCTTCTCTTTTTCTTCTGGGGACCATACAGTTGAAATTCCAGTCCTTTGAACCTATCTCTGCTTTGTAGCAAAGGAAATTTAACCCTCTATTCTTACGCCAGAAAAACATGGATGTGGAGAGCCCACAAAAATATTCTTAATTCAAAGTAGGTATTGAGAGAAGAGGAAATTTTTACTCTTTTTCTGTAAGGAATTTGACCTTTCTTTACTTGCAGTCTTCACCTAAATAAACTATTATCCATTAATTTTTTATTTCTTAAGCTGTTCAAGAAATTGTAACATGCTATTTAAAGAACCACTCCCTCCAACTATAATCTCATTGAAAAAAATGATTTTAAATGGAACATACTGATTTTAAATGGAACACACTGATTTCAAATTTTATTTGAAGCACTGGCTCCATCCTAGGAGGGGATTTATTCCCCCTATAAAATTTTTCCTTTGAATCTGGCTGGTATAACATGAGAGATTCAAGAGACATTCAACATTCAACTTCCAGGATTTGACCTTAATTTCCTCCTATGCCACACCATCTTCTGATAACTTGTTAAAATTAATGGAATATGTAAGGCCATCATAAACCACAGAGTACTACCCTCTGTGCAAAACCTGTTGTGGACAAAGAACTCTAGGTGAGCAACCTGGTACCACTCTTTCCAATAGGTTTACTGAGAAAAATGTGGTTTTCTGTGGTCTAACTAACTGGCATCCGTATTGCAGGAGGGTGTGCACAGCAACAATATATGAGGTAAGAATGAGCAGTGGGTCAGACAAGAATCTGTCTAGTTAACTCCTGGAACAAGTCTAATTTCTGGACATCTGAGATGCTCTCATGCATAAGGAAGTCAAATGAAGTCTAAATACCAGGGTGGTTAAAATACATGTCAGCTACTAGAGACAACTGGAATTATATAGCTTACTGATTTCCTGGATAAACTTATGTTAGTTATTTTTTGAAATGTGTATAAATAGCAAACCCAGAAGGCTGTTATGGACTTGGACATTTTTTATAACAAGGTGATAAGCTTCTTTTTTTAAAAAACCCCACAACACTATTTTTACTACTACATTAAAACTTCTCTGAATAAGTCATACAAATATATCCTTGAAATGATCAAGTTGTTGATAATGCTTTATCTAAACTTTTAATGATTCACCCATTATAAAAGGCAACCTATTAGTTGGATTTTTTACTCAATAAATTCTCCTTCATACTGTCCTATTTCCTATATTAGTGTTTTTCTTCCATTTCCCAGATGTTCAGTTCAGTTGTATGCTGAGTTTACTTTGAAATTTAGCAGATGGGGGCAGAGGAAGTTCCTTCCGTGCCTGACAGAAAAAAAACCCTCTTATTTTTGGAATCCAAAATCTGTATTTTTTTGTTGCCCTTTGGAAAATAATTGTTGCTTCCTCTAAATCTTGGCATATATCTGCCCATTCAAGAAGATGACTAATTTAATAACATAGTTTCTTATGATCAATTATTGTTTCTTAAAGCAATAATAAGAAGAAGAACAAGAAGAACAATAACTATTATTATTTCCTCTTATTAGTATATACTTGGGCTTGAGTGAGAATGGAGAATCAGATATCTTAGACAATTTATAGTCGCTACTGTCAAATCACAGCCAATGTGGTAATTACGTGTGTGTCTAAGATTTCAGAACTCACAAATTGCTTCTTAAGCACTGAGGAATTAAGTACCCCTTTTATGGGTGCACATGAGCATGATTACTTCTCTTAGATCCTGACTGATGCTCACTTCTGTGCAATTTTCATTGCAATTTTACTGAAATCACTGTTTTCAATTATACTTATGACACTAAGCTTACTTTTCATCATAAAGACTTTTCCCTAAGAAAGAACAAAGTAAGACTGTATCCTGTTTTGCAAAAGAGAAAGGATAATAAAATCCTTGAGCATTAAGCACTTATCCAAGGGCTTTTTATTAGGGAATGGATAAATAATAACAATTTTTGTCCAAAAACATTAGTTTACATAGAAGAAAAAAAGATGATGAGACTATTAAGTTAGCTAATTTAATGATTGTACAATAAGAGAATAAAGAAAATTACTTCAATTAGAAATCTAATTTTATTTTTGTTCTTATTTTACAGACTTCAGGTCATTTTAGGCATGTCATAATTTTCATTTTTTTGCAGGTAAAGCTTGAGACAAAATGAAAAGGAAAAAAAAATGGTCACTAAACAGGAAGTGTAACACTAGAGCCCAGCTAACTGCTTTAATATTTAAAGATCCTGGGGACTTTTAGCAATACAGTTAGGTAATATTGTAATATCAATCAGGGCTGCAAACTGTACTACATATGGGGATCTTTAGAACCCTTTAATTTTGGCAAAGTTTTTCCAGACTTTTTGAAAATTTTTTAGTGTATTTCTTTGAAATTCATTGGATTATATTTCTGTCTCTAGCCCCTAGGCAGTCTTGCATTTTGATTGAACTTCGTATAATCTGTTTTCATGACAGAATATTTTTCTTTTTTTTCTGTTATATGAAATCTGTTTAAATTGCAAATGAGACCCTGCAAACTCAGCTTGTTTGCTTGTTGGCTTTACATACCCAGTATATTGTGGTAGCAAACCAGGAAAACAATAACTCTCATTTTTCACTATCAACATCACTGGTTTAGATGATTAAGTTGAACTAAGATATTTAGTGATGTCTTTACAAAAAATGAACCAAAAAAAATCAAAAGCTTGATTTAAATCTTTAAATATCATCTTTAAATACATTTGCTATATTCCATGATGAATCTTAGCTACTTTGTTAAAAATTAGCCAAAATGTGGGTACTATAAAATTTCCCTACTTTCTAAATGTCTGTGAATGATTTTTTTTAAATCCATATTTGCTTCTGCCTTTTTATTCTCTCTCCTCAGTTTGACAATCACGAAACAATTCCTGTTTCAATGTGTTTTTCCTTTTCTTTTATTCTTTCCATTTAAATGTTTCTGCCCGCGTATCTCTCTGTCTTGCATTCCCCAAAAATTTATTTCTAAAATAATGTCCAATTTTTTTAACCTAAGATGAGCATAATTCATACCAACCATGTTCTCTATTTCTCTTATTGAAAAGTAATGGTTTTATGCATCTGCTTTGCCTTTTCAGATCCTAAACTTTTTGGAATAGGGTCCGTCTTTTAAACAATAAAAGATTACTCAATGGTCTATAGATCCCAGTAGGAGCCCTTAGACACTTAAGAAGTATAAATAATTACAAAAAATTGTCACATGCCTGATCTCCAGCAGCTGGGAGCTCTGTAACAGGAGTGTGACGCTCCTGCTCTCCCACTTGTCACCTCTTCAATCCCACTAGCCAGTCTGCATTAGGGCATAGCATCTCTGGATTTGTCTCTTCCTCCTGTGCCATGCGTGGCTGTCAGGCAGTTTCCACAGTATTTGAAGCACATCTGGGCAAGGACTGCAGGCCTACATGTCCAGTGGCTCTGCAGGTTTCCCATGCGCAGTTCGTCTGTGCATGATTGTCAGATATGAGTAGGAAAAGGATTTTTATTTGTCAGTATTATCAGCCCATGAGGTGTTGACAGTTTGATTCTGAAATTAAATGAAACACAGACTAGCTTCAATATTTGGCTCTTTAGCTGTAATTTTTGAATCTTCATGTACTGGCAAAGCGTATACACATGAACCTTGACTCCTGTCTTCAAAATGCTAAAGATATATTTAATCTTTTAATTCCTAGGTTTCACGAGTTTTGACCTGAAAATAATTTTAACTTTTTATCAAAGGTTAATTATTTAAGTGCTTTCACTTTAACCCCTTCACATGAATGACCTGAAAATAAACGCCAACTCACAAAATTATACATAGGGAGGCAAAAGAACTAAAACAGTGTTTTTATCCAAAGAGCTAAACAGTAAGTCTTTTGTAATAGTAGAAGCAAAAATCGTGATATTAGGAGCATTAATGAACTACAGCATTTATCTTCGGATGTGAAAGTAGTAGCATGAAACACTAATAATATAGTATTATACCTAAAACGAAATTTAATTTCCAAATTCATGATTTGTTTTCTCTGATATAGACAATTAAGTGTTTTAACATGTATAGCCAATAGGTATCATGCATATATCAATACAACTACAAATGTAAATGCATCATAAATGTTGGTGGTATAAAAGTGTATTTATTTTTGTGGAGATCTGAGGTACAATGTTGCTAATAAAACTATTTAAGTTATATCTCTAATATTTATATATGGTAGCAATAAAACCAGATCATTATTTATAAATGGAAGTGTAACCCATGATAATGAACAAATAAATTGCATATTCATGAAGTATAACTTAACCTCATTAATATTACTTGACAGCACAGCTTTTGAAAAATATCTTGGATCTAAACTCCATCTACATATTCCTAGAAGTAAAGGCTCAGCTTAGATTTTGCACCTTTTTTTTTCAGTAATTTATAAATGCATCTTATACACTAACTGCTGCTTTTTATTACAAAAGAAGGAAAAAACAAACAAACAAACAAACAAACAAACAAACAAAAAACCAAACCAAAACAAAACTAAAAAAAACCCGAGAAATAAGGTCCTGAAATGAATTTACAGATCTATATTTTGTTGGAAACTGGTTACCACCAGGTAGATTGTTCTTTCCCCAGAAGTACTTCAGATTTCACTAGGGAGCTATTTTAAGCAACAGAGCCCTTGAGGTTTGAACTCAGATATTAAAAATCTGTAGTCTTTTATAGAAATATTACCCAAGAATCTTCAAAACACCAGCAGCTTAAAAACAAATTTTGTTTTCTTTTCCTAACAGTTTCAAACTATATCCCACAAAATCGTGGTTCTTTTTTCCGTTGTTGTCAGTCACTTATGATTTATCTGTTAAAAGTGAGACTTAATCTTCTCATTTTGTTTAGGAGTTTAAGACATGCAATGTAGCATGATGTTGTATATTAAAATAAAATGTAACTTAGGAAAAAACAACTTTAAATGATAATTCAAGAGAGGTCATTAGAACTCTTACTAACCAAGGTCTTACAGAATGTTTATTGTACAAATTCATTGTCTTTGTTGAGAAGCCTGAAAGATTGTTTTATTTTTAACTCCTTGTTATGTGGAGACACAGTAATTTTCAGTTTATCTAGGTTTATGACTGGGAAGCTGAAGAATATCTAGCCAATAAAATTACATGAACAATATTATTAAAACATTCCCATAAACTAAAATCATATAATCATTTAAGTGGAAATGACCTCTAGACCTAGAAGTCTATGTTAAATATTTTAAGCTTTTTGAATTTTTATTTCCTTTCAAGATTCTTCTGTTTTCTTCAGTTGTGCAAAAGCTACATTAAATGCATGAATAAAGAAGAGATTATGATTTATATAAATACAGATTTCTTTTTGCAGATTTTTCTAAGGGAAATAGCAACTTTTCATTAGATCAAACACATGAAAGCATTGAGAAAAAATGATGCTCTGTTGTAAATAAAATTGTCTTCTGCTTTAATATTTAGTAACAAACACAATTGCAGAGTTCTGCATTGATATGTTTTATATTTTGAGGACTCTGCTAATATGTTTAATTTTTAGGTTTCCGTCAGAAGATGGTAGCACTTTATGAGATAAAAATGAACAAAGATAGAAAATTTGACCATACCTTAGCTGCTTATATGTGCATGACAGAAGTAGAAATATATGGAAAATTATCAGAAAAATCTCCTTTTCCTACCGCAAAATGAATCTCAACTAAAGATAAAATTGAAAATGGAAGATCTGTGACTGAGATCAAAGTGAAAGATAACCCATAAAGTGCAGACAAACCCATCCACAATTAGAGGTTACCACAAAGATGACTGTCAATCCTGTTGCATGACAGAGTGAAAATGAGAAAGGAGCTTCACTGTCACAGCTACAATGCCTGTGAAAGTATTAATATGGCTGGGAATGTACTCTAGAATCTCTGGCATGGAGAAACTGGGAAAGAAGTGAAGGGATACTTTTCATCCTATCTAGCAGATATGAAGAGGTCCTTCTTTTCAAGGACTTCCCAGCAGCCGTGGCTCACCAGGTAGGTCTAAGTGGTCTGGAGATTGACCAGTGTGATGCCCATCTACAAGAAGGGCCAGAACGAAGATTCAGGGAACTGCTGGCCTGGATCAGCCTGACCTTAGTCCTGGGAAAAGTCAAGGAGAAAATCTTCCTGAGTGCCATCACACGGCCAGTGCGGGACAGCCAGGGCACCAGGCCTAGCCAGCATGGGTTTATGAAAGGCAGGTCCTGCTTAACCAACCTGATCTCTCTTTTTCATAAGGTGACATTCTGCTGATGGGGGAAAGTCTGCAAGTGCTGCCTGGCTGAACTTTAGTAAAGCTTTTGACACTACTTCCCATAGCGTTCTCCAGCAGAAACTAGCTTTGTGCTGTGTGGATAGGTTCTCTCTGGGTAAAAATCTGTCTGGTTGGCCAGGCCAGAGTGACGCTGAATGGAGTTAGATTCTTCTGGAGCCCATTCACTCGGAATGTTCCCCAGGGCTCAGCGTCGGAAGCATTCTTGATTAACATCTTTATTGATGATAGGCGTGAGAGGGCCAAGTGAACCCTCAGCAAGTTCACAGATAACAACAAGCTGGGCAGGAGCTGTTAAAGGGCAGGAAGACTCTACAGAGGTATCTGGACAGGCTGGATCAATCCTTTGAGGCCATTTATAGGAAGTTCAACAATGTAAAGTGCAGGGTCCTGCACTTGGGATGCATCAACCTCAGGCAGTGCTACAAGCTGAGGAAAGAGCGGGTGGAAAGCTGCCTGGTGGAAAAGAACCTAGGGTAGCTGGTGCACATATAGCTGGATATGGTCTAGTAGTGTGCCCAGGTGACCAAGACAGTCCATGACTCCCTGACTTGGATCAGCAATAATGTGGCCTGCAAGACAAGGATAGTGATTGTCTCTCTGTAGTGGACACAGGTGAGGCCACACCTCAAATCTTGTGTCCAGTTTTGGGCCCCTCTCCAGAAGAAGGACATTAAGGAGCTGCAGTGTGTCCAGGGAAATCTAACAGAGCCTGTGAAGGGTCTGGAGTAAAAGTCTGATGAGGAGCAGCTGAGGGAGCTGAGGTTGTCCAGCCTGGAGAAAAGAAGGCTCAAAGGAGAGCTTATTGCTCTCTACAAGTACCAGAAAGCAGGCTGTGGCCAGGTGTGGGGTTGGTCTCCTCCCAGGCAGCTAGTTATAGGACAGGACAGGAAGAAATGGCCTCAGGTTGCAGAAGGAGAGGTTTACATCAGATATTAGGGAAAAATTCTTCACCAAGAGAATTATCAGGCACTGGAAAAGAGTGCGCAGAAAGGTGGTTGTTTCACCATCTTTGGAGGTATTTAAAGAATGTGTATATGCTGCACTTGTGGACATGGTTTTAGTGATGAATTTGGCAATGTTAGGTTAATGTTTGAACACAATGATCTTAGACTTCTTTTCCACCAGGAATTATTCTATTATTCTATAATATATAATTTGGAGGTATTTGCTAATTTTGTAATATGTTAAGAATGTGGAGCCACTGTGAAGGTAAAGGCAAAAGTAAAAAGGGTAATTTATGTGTCCTTTGCAAATATCTGAGGTGCTTCTGTACATCTCTGTTAAAAAAAACAAACATCAGAACGTCCACTTTTCATAGGCTCATTTTTACCTGCATCTGTAGAACTTTGTAGTGAAACCTCTGCCCAAAACCAAAAAGCTCTCCTAGCCATGCAACCAGCAAAAGCCAGTGTAGGAGGACATCAAGATTGACTTTCAGATATGTAAGAGCACCATGGTTGTGTCTAGAAAGAAGCCTTACATCTTGCACTCACTGTCATCCAGACTTTCTCCAGCAAGTGCTTACTGCAAAAACCTGGTCTCCAGAGCAATCAGGGTCAGCCTAGATATTTATCTCTTTTTTGAGCCATACTTTTTTATTCACCTTCCCTGTATCCTTTTGTGTATGATTCTTGCTTTGATCTGTTTAAAATCAGCGTAAATGTCTTGTCTGGGATGTGCCACTTGTTCTGTTATGGCCATTTCTCTTTCACTACAGTCTCTTTTGCAGGTCTGAACTTCATCTAGATCTCTTTCTTGCTCAAGTATTGTGAATGCTTTCTAAAAATTTAAAGCTCCTGAACTCTACTCTGTCCTACATATTGTACATCATGTTACATCCATATTTCTCCAAACCCCTTTTCAGAGAATTGTTATGAAGCCCACCAGTGAAATACTTGGATAAACTGTTAAAGCACAGGTATTGGATCCACTCTGTGGACCTTTTCCCAACAAGCTTTCTTAACTCCCTGTCTTCATCACTGTTATGATCAGTTTTAGATGTATTAGGACCATTCTGAAAATTAAACTGTGTATGTTTGATGTATGTATTGTCCAAATGTACAGAATGGCAAAAGAACCTAATGAGAAGGCATTAGGGAATAGAAAAAAAGCCCTAAACACACAGTCAAAAAAGCTTGAGAGAAGATATTTTCAAAATAAACAGTACATTACTTAGGTGTTTCATAACTTCTCAGAAACATCTTTCAACATCTCTCTCAATACACATGCATAAACTATAGGTATAAATTTAAAAATTAAAGTTCAAGTTTATTTTATTTATATAAATAATTTTATTTACATATTCTGTCAAAACAACAGAACTACAACTGCAAAATAATTTCCCTTGCCATTGCCTGGCTTGCCATTAACGGGTGTACATCATCAAACCAACATGGCTCTTAAGATGCACTAACACAATATATAATCAAAAGTGTATTGATTAGAAGATGTATATCTCAAATATAAGGCCAATTTGCAATACAGAATATATTCAGGTCTTTAATTTTTTCTGTATATTTCAGATAACTTAGGTTATTTAAATATGCAGTTGCAGTTGAGAATACTGCTAGATCTCAAAAAAATGTATGAATGTGCTTAAATATGACTATTGCTTTTCCAATATATTTTTATTTTAATAATTATTCAATGTATTATTAGTCTTTTGGAGTTTTTTTATTCTTCTCTTCAAGGGTGTTTAGAGACATGTTGATTAAATTGCATAATTTTCTTTCTCATATATGATAAACATGATTTGGAGCTAACTGTCAAATTATGTTCCTAGTTTAAACCTTTGTTCAAAAAACTGTTCATGAAGTTTCACATTGTATTGCATTATTACAAGACATTACTTTTAGTAACAATGATATCTGTCAAAGTGAATCTACCACAAAATGCATTATTGATTAGGGTTTAGTAAATAATTTGCAGCAATGGATTTATTTTTAAAAAATTAGCCTATTGTCTGCTTCCAGCAAAGAAATAAACAAGCAAATTATAATATCCTTGAATAAATTTAGAAACATTAAAATGATCTATTTTCAGGCTTTGCTTTTTATTTTATTTAATCTGTATTTTTCTCTGCAGCTTGCATGTTCATGAACCATTTGTTATGAACGTCTAAAATACTAACTTACTGGTTATTTATTTCTGAAGTATTAGTTATATTACTTTTTTAATACTTTTTTTCTCCTTATATGAAGGCAGAAAGAGTTTTCTAGGACCAGTAAAGCTTTTGCAACTATTTGTCTAAAACCCTGGCTTTGCAAATATTCACTTGCACCTTTGAAATTTACTTTCCTCTAATGCTCTTGCCAGTAAAACTCAATACTTCAAACATTCCTGCAGAAAGATCACCAAAGGGTTGCACGTATTGTCAAAGCAAATTCACTCAAAGGTTGGTTTAAAATCTTGCACTGTATTTGCTCAGCTGTGTTAAAAGAACAACTCATTCAAGTTGTTCTCAAGGCATCCCCTAAGAAAATCTAAGACTGAAAAAGTGGGTTTAAATTTGATGATTGTTTATTTGTATATTCTTGATTTAACACATAGTTTTATGAACATGCACTTCAAATTTACTTTTTGTTTAGAAAGAAGCTGTTCCATAGAACTCTGATTTGTTTTTAAAAATATCCTTTTGCCCTATAGCCCTAAGGACTATTTAGTGACAGACAAAGCAACATCTGGAATCTTCTGAAGCTCTTTTTCTCTCATGGAAATTAAAAAATGGCTAACCTTTCAATATATGTTCTTATTCTCCTAATTGCCAGTCCATGCTCCTTAGGCATTATTTCATGTTCTTACACTGCACTTCTGCGTGTTTCATTATTTCCTTAAAACTTGTCCCCACTAAAACAGTGATAAAATCACAGAGGGACTGTAATAACATATGTGAAAGAAACCCCTCATCCTGAATGTTGATTAAATTACTTTAGGATGATCATGAATGTGATGATATTAGAGAGAAACCAGTAGCCTAGAAAATTCCACTGTTTTTTAACAAAGTGAAAGCTTTAACTTATTTGTACAATAACTTTAATTCTTAAGTACCTTATCCCATTTGACATCTAATTATGAGAGAAAGGGAAGAAACCTTAGCATACAGTTAAATTTGCTTTAAAATTTCAAATTCATATACTGTGATGATTTTATTCCAAAATGGTAGAAAAACTGAAGTTTTCACCTCGGCACAAAATAATCTTTCTTTTCTTGTTCCATTTTTGTAATATGTGAAATACTCTACCTTAGACACAGAAGATGCATATAACTATATGCAGAAAAGTAAATATGGATTGCTTTTATGCTCCCAGAGTTTAAAAATAGTTTTGTCAAGAAAAAATATTTAGTGTAATTGAGAAAAGAGAGTTCATGGAAGACTTTCACATCTCCAAAATATCATGACTTATTTATTTAGTTGTATTGATGACTTTGAAGTTTACTTATTCCTTTGGTAAAAACATTCTACCATTTCTCACTTTTCTGAATAAGGCCAAACATATTATCAAGACAGGATAACATCAATTTATTTTATAAAGTTTTGCTTTAAAAACAGTAAAAAACTCAAAAGTAGCATTTCTTTTACCTTTTTAGGATAACTTCACAAGACACAAATATTTTCCTGTAATAATGTGTATCTGTGGTTGGTGTTATAAAATTGTTAGAAAATCCTACTTTAGCTACTTCTGCTACAGCCCTAAGATTATTCAAGTGTTGATTTTCTTGAATGTTAATAAGAAGGAGAGATATGTGACGATGTTGCTATTTTTTCCTTCTTTACTATGTGAAAGCAGTTAGTATTGAAGCAATAAACTCACTTTTTTTTTATCTGAAGTCTGAAAGATTCAGAGAGCACGATAACAAAGACTGAATAGTGAAATATGATGACAGGAAAATTCTGAAGAATTTCATAAACTGTAGGGACTTAAAGAGTTGGATAAATATTTATAAAGTACAGAGTTAAAACCTGCAGTCACTGGAATTCAACAGAAATTTCCTGTCACCGTTTTTCATGATAAACCTTTATATATTCAGAGTGCTTCTCACACCTGAGATCTAAACAATAAAAGATCTTTTCTTCCCTCTGGAAAGCTTTTTCTCACCACCTGAAAGTCATATATAGCAGTTAAAATATTACAGAATATCAATTTTATCTTCAATATCCATCAATTTCTATAGATATAATCCTCTGTAATATGTTTCTATTATTACATGGCAAAAATTATTTACAACATCACATACAGAAAACATTAGAAGGAACTCAAGTTATTTAAAGAGAAAATCATGTTTGAAAATAATTCTGAGAAGAAATTAAGTGATTCTGAAGGTAATGCTGAAGATCTGCATCCATGAGTCTCAGTATTTTCTAGGCCAAGATTTAATCTGTAGGAAAATACACCATTATATTCCCGGAAATTCTGTCTGGAAATATAATCAAGGCTGAGACCATTCCTTCTCATACTTACCACTGTGAGGATTTTTGCATGTTTCAATGATGATTAGGTTCTGATTTCTCATAAAAATATTCTATAGAAGGTACACAAATCCATTAGAACCCAGGAGTTTGTTTTGGTTTTTTGTTTTGTTTTTGTTTTTGTTTTTGTTTTTTTGTTTGTTTGTTTTTTTGCCACAATTATACTGTAAAGTAAAGATAAAGTTAAGTAAAGGGAGTAAAGATAAAAGAGTAAAAAAACCTCCTGCCTCCAGTCCAAGTTGATACCAGGAACAGATATATTTAATAAATGGTTAATATTCAAATTAGTTTCTTCACGCTACAAACTGGAGTATGCCAAAGTGGAGGAAGTCGGCCAAAAGTGCCAGGATATCTGGATGGATGAAAGGTCAGTCTCATAGACAAAAGGACACTGGTGGAAACTGGAAGAGTTAAAAGAAGGAATAGATAACCCTGGAGGAATACAGAGACACTCAGTGTCCACTGGCAAAGCCAGGTGAATCTAAATCTTCAGTTCAGTCCAATAAGGGACATCAAAGGAAACATATACAGATAGATTTCTAGAAATACAAAGGTGACAAGAGGAAGACTAGAGAAAATATGACCCTGATGACAAAAGACATGGACAAAACTGAAGTCCTGCATGCCTTCTTTGCCCCAGAGTTTGCCTGAAAGGCTTTGCTTTCTGCCTTCAGAAATGCCAGGCCATGGAGGCCAAGAGGAAAGTGTGGAGCCAGAAAATTTTAACCTATGGTGGAAGAGGATCAGGTGAGAGGACATTTTAAAAACTGAACATATATAAATCTCTATGTACCAACAGCATGCTCTCACAAGTGCTGCGGGATTTGTCAGCCCATAGGGCTGTTGTCATCATGAGGTCAATCCATTATCTCTGAATAGTCATAATGACTGGGAGAAGTTCCTGGTCATTGGAAAAGAGTAAATGCCCTCCTTCAAGGAGGGTAAGCGGAGATCTCACAGAACTTCAGGCCAATCAACCTGACTTCATTCCTGGGAAAGTGATGGAGCAGCTAATACCAGAAATCATTTGCAGGTACAAGGAAGAGAAAGTCATCAGGAGTAGTCAGCATGACCTCTTCAGGAAGAGGAAATCATGCTTGCTGAACCAGACAGCATTCTACAATGAAACAATTGGCCTGACACGTCAGAGAAGATCCGTGATTTTTATCTACCTGGACTTCATTAATGTTTTTGATACTGTCTCCTATAAAATCCTCCTAGACAATTTGGTGAGGACAAGAGATGGGTCACTTAAAAAGTTGAGGGATTGGAGCATCCCTCATATGAGGAAAGGCTGTGAGATCTGGGACTCTAGGGAACAAAAGCTCAGGGAATCTCAGGATGTACAAATATCTGACATCTGCAGTGTGTAATGAACATGAAGCCAAGCTCTTTTTAGTGTTGCCCAGTGATGGGACAAAAGGCACTGTACAGAAACTGGAATCCAGAGGGCTGCCTGTAAGTGTCAGAAAACACTTTTTCACCGTGGGACTGAAAGAGTTAGGCACAGACTACTCACAGATTTCACAAAATCTCCCTTCTTATAGATATTGAAAAGCTGTCAGAATTTGTTTTGTAAGAGGCCTCTTGGTGACCCTGATTGAAGTAGAGTATTGGGCCAGGTGACCTCCAGAAGTCCCTTCCAACCTCAGCCATTCTGTGATTTCCTGACACCTCAGAGTATCTAGACATTGTGCAGTGCACCCAGTAGTACATGTCTGTTCATAACTTTTCAGAACATATTGCTACTAAAGGATATTGATGGTCTGTAACAAATTAACTCCATGGTGCTGCTGAAGAGAGCACATGCCTTGCTAAATTCAGATCTACAGGAGAATAAAGAATTAGAGAGGCAAGACCACTGAAAGAGATAAACTGGTTCTTACAGGGTTATTAAACTATTTATTGCTTAAGTATTTCTATTCATTCTAGCTTGGTGTTTTGAATTTTATAGGAGAAGAATATATATAATACAATTTCAACATGATATATAATACTAACTACGATGTGTAATAGCAATCTACATAGTATATCAAAGAAGAGGTGAAGACAAAGATATCTTTCAGAAATCTTTGTGATCTCTTGATAATATTAGGGCCATTACAGCCTCTGGCAAAGTTTAGCACAGTCTCAAGGATGCTCTGAAATGTTCTGGTTTGTAAATGCCTCCGGGGGCCATTATGCTAAGAACAGTGGAGCCATGCCCTTGGCACTTGACATGCAGGAAGTTCAGAAGATGATAAGGGTAAGATAAAACCAAAGATCAAACAGACAACACAAGCATCAAATGAGAAATTCTTAATCTGTATCATAAGGAGTACTGAAAGAAAGTTAGTAAATCTGTCAGAGAACAAGTGGAAGGAAAAAAGCCATTAAGGAAGAACACAATATCAGTGAGAAGCTAATTTTTTTTTTTCTTTTTTAGTCTTTACTACATGCTATGATTAAGGAGTTGATTATCTGGACTTCCTTTCTACTAATAAAGAATATCAAAGAATTAAAATAAATAGCTTTGATACAAACTGATAAATGTATTATCAAACCTTGCTAACATTTTTTTTCACTTAGCTTCTGCACAAGCTGAGGGAAGAGGCTGTTGAGCTGCTAAAATTTTTCTATTTCATGTTAAAATCAATTAATATCCCAAAAGAATAAAATAAGTTCTGTTACTGTATTTTAAAATGTTGTTAAGCATGATCCAGGCAACCAGAGATATAAAACACTACTAATACACCTACTTAAATAGTTTGAAATTATCTCTGATGAAACTTAAATTATTAGGAAATGTGGAAAGTAATTGTATTCTTTGTATATGTGTTCTTTTCCAAGGGGAAAGTCATGCTTTAATAATCTGTTGCCATTCTTTGAATGGCAATTCATTCTTTGAATGAATGAATTAATTAATAATTTAATTAATGTTACTTTGTTGCTTAGAATTTTCAAAATCTGAAAATAGTCTTTGCATGAAGAGAAAAATAAAACAAAAAAACCCAAATTAAAGCTCTGAAGGAAACTGGAAGGCAAGTAGAGCGAGTACTGTTATCACAAGTACCTCTGCAGTTAGATCTTTCACACACAGTGTAGTAAACTAAAGCTGCAGGAAGAGATAGCAGGCACAATTTACATGTCCTATGAAAATCTCCTAACTACTAAAACAAGAAAAGATTTTCCATTAATTTATGTTTAGTGAGCAGTCTTTTGTTTTACACAAAGCTGAACATTCACAGGAAGATTCTAAGTTTTTATTCAGAAAATGCTCTTCTACTTGGAAGAAGATTCCTCTTTATCCTAAACTTCAGACAGTGATATGAAACTAGGTTTGGAAAATAATAAACTTCAAATATATGGATAGCTGATGCAAAAGTAATGCAGGTATCCCACAACATATTGGATAAAATTGGCTATTGTTACTGACATTTCTCCTTATGAAGATTCAGGCCTGAAATACCTGTTGAAAAAAATATGCTGAAGTCTGATGATTTTTTTTTCAGGCAGATAAAGATGCTCCATTTGTCTAAAAGTACCTTTTCCAGACATACTTGTGAGCTTGTAATACATTCCCATGTGTTTCCTGACAGAAAAATGTGTATTTATTCTCTTGTTACAATAAAATAAATAGAAGGTTAGATATTATTTTTTTTATTTCTGCTACATATCCAGTCATAATTTTTCTCTTATTTTGACATCACTATTAAAAAAAAAAAAATATTTTTATTAGTTTATTTTAAATGATAATTTACTTCTTTTTTTTTTTGCCATTGTTAGCCATCTGCTTACTGTACAGTGAAGCCAAAGATTTGAAAGTGCTTTGTACTTTGTCTGTGGCCCCAGCTGCTATTTTCATAAAAGAAGGTGGTACCTGTCTTTATAACATGTATTACTTAACAATTATTACTTTGGTGTTCTTTAAAATTTTGATCCATTAAGCTGAAGTCATTCCAAAAAAATAAAAAAGGCTTAAGCAGAAAGCAGAGAGCATAATTAGCATAATTAACATTCACTATTGCTAATATCACATGAATTGTTCATACTACCATACCACGTAGAACAAATATGCTCAAGGGAGTCATCATCAATGTGCCTTTTTGTGCCTTTTTCTAAATTATATTTAACTAATATCTCTTTAGGATATTCCCTTTTACATTAGAATCTAATTTTCATGGCCCAGAGAAATAATTTTTGACAAATTTGTGGTACTTATCATATTATCACACTTTCATTATTATTTTCATGTAACCCAGAATGTCACTGCTAATCTATATCAGTTCTATCAAAGAGGTCAAATATTTTGCTTAACAGAAATATGACATGTTTTGCTTACTTTTTAATCAGGATGCTGAATTTAGCGCTCATCTTGAAAGCTTTTCAAGTAACACCAAACCTTTCTTCCTACCCATTTCTGAGCACTAACTAAGACTTCTGGGACCTAAAGGTTAACTTTTATCAAGGGTTAGTAATTGTCACATTGATCTTCTCATTTTGGCAAGCAGTTCACCTTATCCAATGCAAATATTGATCTAACACTATCAATCCATAGCAAATTTAAAGTTTTGGGACAAAACCTTCTTTACTTCTGACTGGGTCATTTATTTTTTGAAAAAGTATCTACAAAAGATACAGCACACACAAGAGCTGAAAGGAAAGGAGAGAACTGAAAACTTTTAATGGGGATCCAAACCTTCTACTGAGAGGTTGGACAGGTCATCTCCCTTAACAAGGCACATAGGAAGTATTCATTTCTTTTAAACCGACATTGGCAAGGACAAAATGTGAAATAGCTTTATTAAAAGAAAGAACTTGAACTCTCACATAGGGAGTCATTAAAAACAAGTCTGGGATACAATGATAGTAGTTAAATACAGTGCAACAGACATTAGAATTCCTAGCAGAAGTCTACTGACTATAGTCAAATATATGATGTCATTTCCTAAAATTAAATGACAAGACTCTTCTGTTAATTATTAAGCTTATAGGACCTTGCCCCACTGTGCTCGACTGCTCTAATGGCATTTACAAGAAATATCTCCAAAGATATGAGAGAGTCTTTAGATCTTATACATTAAACAACAGAAATTTTTAATCTTTGTAAGTTTTTTAAAAATGCTCAGTATTTCTGTAATTATTCACAGTATCACAAACTGTAAGATATTTCTTTTCTATTTCACAGGTTTTTAGTGGAATCCTTTTAAAAGAGAATTGGAGAAGATTTACAAATACTGTGTATTTGTTCCAAAAATCTCAACCATTTCATAAAATTGCAGCTTTTCCATCATTCCTTTATAAACATGTAAAGACTCTGATACAAATAGGAAGATAATTTTATTCTAACTTTAGAAGAAAATGGAGTTCTACATCCTGGCTTCATCAGGTCCAACTGTATTTTAGTTTTACAGGTATATTAGAGAAGACAGCAATCAGATTAGGGACAACCAATCAATATTTCTTCCAGATAATAATCAGGTGAATTTATATTTTGTATTATATAAACTTTCCTTGAAACATTTCCTTGTTGTGTTTCTTTCAAGTGTCTGTCTTGAATCTTAGGTAGAATTGTTACCCAACACAACTGTCTTTAGGAAAGAATTGTTCCTCTGGGCACTTCAATATGTTCTATCTATGTGGTGTCACTCAGATGTCACTCAGAGATTACAAAAGCTGACGAACATATGTGAACCCACAGACCTCAAAGATACACAATTTTTATCTCATAATTTGTCTTTATGCCATCTACATGGGTTTCTCTCTAACTTTTGGGAAAAATATTTTTTCAGCCACCATGAAGAGACAATGGAACAAACATCTTGAGGCAGAGAAAACAGACTGGAATGCATAGCAGGAGTTCAGATAAACAGTAAACTCTCCAAGGAGAAAAGTCCAAATATATTTTTAAAATGCTTACAAATGCTGATGGACTACTTTGAAAACCAAATTTAATATAAAAATTCATTGACTGCCACTGCAGCTGAAAATTCTAAAATCATAATCTTCCACAAAACTGACCCACTATTTTAGTGTTTCCCTGGGATTTTTTTCTTATCCTTGAAGACAAGAGCATACCCGTGAATTTCCTGGAAAACTATCCTGAAATAATGCTGATATCAGGGAAAATACTTTTATATTTATTTCATAGTTTTCTTTCTTTTCTTCATAGTAGCTCATACTGTGGAAATTGTTCAGAGCAAGGAATCAGGCAGGCAGTAGATTTTCAGGCTGAAAAGCCTTGTATTCGTGTTGAAGTGAGCTTCAAAGTGTCTGAAATATAAAACTTGCAGAATAGCTCCAAAGCCATAGCAAAATATTTTAATGCATTAGTGTTGCAAATGCACAAGTTGTATGTTTGGTTCATTTTCGGTGGTCAGTGTTCTCAAAGTTGACCGTGTGCCTACTGTTACTTGTAACTCTGATGTCTCCATCCATTAAAGACCACAGTAAAACTAAAATGAGACAGAGAGACAGGGAATCATCAAAGATAGAAATAGTTCTGTAGAAGGGGATATTAGATAAGGCATCTTTTGCTTAGAGAAAAAAGACCCAAAGGGATATGTTCTTGATGTATAAAATAATAAAAGCCCTGAATAAGGAGGCTGGGGAGCAATTAGACACTATTTTTGTAAACCAAGAACAAGAGCACTAAATGAAATTATCATCCAGAAAATTTTCAGCAAACAAAGGGAAGTGCTTTTTCACACACTGCATAATTAAATTGTAGAACTCATTGTCACAGGATGCATTGGAGGCCAAAGATATAAATGGATTCCATAAGGGATTACAAATATGAAAAGGGAACCAACAACAGAAACACCTTAACAACCAACTACCCAACCAACCAACAACAAAAAGAGATGGTACTCAGAAAACACCTCTACATTGCAGTGCCAGGAACAATCATGCTGTGTTTGTCCTGTTCATATACCCTGCTTTTCCCAGGTCTCTGCTTCTGACATGTCAAGAAAAAGGAGGACACGTAATCTGTTCATACTGAGTGGACAAGTTATTCTGGACATGTCTGCCTGGGAGCAATTAATGGAGGTAGCAGCAGGATAGCTCTGATTTAAAGCAGGTTTTCTTACACCACCAGAGGTCCCCACCAGAAAATTCATCTGGTCTCTGTCAGATGCAAGATTCTGGCATATAGTGTGGCTGTTTTGCTACAGCTACAATACAACAAACCAAGTAGATATGATCTGCCCTGACTTTTGGGCCTGACTTTCTTACCAAGTCTCACTTTACTTAAGCCTGTTGTAGCCAAGATGACTAAACAATAAAAATCTTATGTCTGAATGATCAGGTGCCTCTGAGGAAAATCAAAAGTTTCTCTAAACACACAGAAGTATTCTGAATGTTTTTTCAACAAGAAAGAAGTGTAGAACTTAAACAAATATCTAAGTCAGTTCTTTGAAGAACTCCTATTTGAACCAAAACTCATTACAGTGCTTTGGAATCTTTCAGCCTCCTTTCACAGATTTTGAATCAAACCAGCAGCAACGATAAGCATTGCTGCAACTTAAACAGCAGCTTCAGGATCAGTTAGAACTACTTTTTTAATCCAATAAAAACAACTTTCTTTACATATTAATTTTCAGTATCTCCACACCCCCTCTCTGACCTCATTAATGTTTTAAGATTCCCAAAAAAATTCTAGAAAAAAGGCTATTTAATTTTTTTTTTAAAAAGACAGAAATAAACCCGTGTTTGTTCCTAAAAAACCTGAAACAACCCTTCTGCATGTTATATTATCCAAGATCTTGACTTAAACAAAGTCATTGATAATATTAACAAAACCTAAAATTGTGCAGTTGTTCAGTAATTTCTTAAAATGGACCTGGGATTTTTTTATCCTGAACTGTAGTCCTCATAGGCTCGAGTGGACATATATGGAGCTCTCTAACATGAGTGTTTTTTCATATCTAGTCCTTACTCAAAATATTATTTATAACTCCTGACTTTATAAAGAAGTAATTACTTAATTCTCTTTAGAAGGCATGGTAGGGGGGCAAGACCAATAGGGGGGCAAGACCAATAAATAAATTAATTACAACACTAGTAGTTGAAGACAGAGCTACCAATTTAGCACTTGTCCACTCACTGACACAAAATTCTGGTTTCAAGGAAGATGACTTTTATATCAATGAGTTTCCAAGCAATCTCATCTTCAAAATCATCTATTAGTCAGCCTCTGTCCAATCAGCACAGTAGATTTTACAAGTAACCAGAGATTGTATCTGTAATTGTAATCACAATTTTTGTGTGATGAACACCAGGTAAAACCATAGAGGCTAGAGAGAGGCTAGATACTGGTTAATTTATTCTACCTAAATGGAAGGCAAAATATTGTATAGCTATAACTGATGAAAAGTATCTGAAATGTTCAGTTTCATCTTGTGAGGTTATTAAAGGTACCAGTAAAAGAAAAAGATCTGAAATAATTTAGAATTATGATAATACCTGCTGGCTGATTTTATGTGAAGCTACTTTACTGATTAAGTACCATTACATACATTTAGCAATTGAAAATAAAACCATGCAGACTACCCTTCAAGAATGTAGACCACATCTATCTGTTGTCAGCTGATATCCTTGTGTAGATTCATTACACTCTTGCTCTCTTCCTCATAAGACATTATTATGACTGTTCAGTAAGATTCTGTTTGAAATACAGTGAGTAGATTCATGTGTTAGAGCTGGATTTGGACAAACTTTGTAATCTATATCCTAGTATTCTCCAATACTATTCCTGAGGAAGCCACAGTTCAAGTAAGTTATCTAGAACAAACCTGCAGAAAACACAACACAAGACAGCTAGGAAAATGTGAATGTATATCTGCTTCATCTAAGTATTATAATCTCTGAACTAAGGCTACAAACCAGGAAAATTCTTGAACATTGCCAAACAACAGATAAGGATGTTAAAAAAAAATATTCTAAACTGTTTTGGTACTTTTAAGGATAGGAATTGATGCTATGGATGAATAGTGTTTTGGTGGATTAAATGTGTGTGAATACACATAAGTGCACAGTCATACAAATAGTTATGATATTCCACAGAATGTTACAGAAAGGCGTTACAGAGCAAGAGGAGACATTTCCTGTAGAGGCAACCATTCTTGCACGTGGAGAAATCTGCCACTGTGTTTTGCAGTCACCAAAAATAGGTTTAGAGATTACTTCAAAAGCCCTTTCACGGTGTCAAACAGTTTTACTGCTGTATTTGTTTCCTGCTTTTCCACAGCTATCAGAAATCCTTCTGTACTGCCCTTCGTTTTGACCTTAAACTCTTGGTGATCTCTGGCTGCTTGAATAAATTAATACATAGTCAAATCAAAGTGCTTCCCCATTTTTTTAATGAGGGCATGAGCTTCCTGGTGCAAATTAGACAGGGATCATAATATTTTTCCCAAGCTATACATAGTGCTGTTTAGAAACAATTAAAATAATTTTTCATCCATTATATGTGTGCAGTCCCTTTGCTGCAAAAACAAAATATTTTTTTGTTTTTTTTCTGTGAGGCATACAGTGATGGAGGGAAACTCATGGGAGAGACAGATGTAATGGAAAGTATTTTTACTGACAAATTTGAACATTTCATAGGAAATTCTTAAGTCACTTTCCAATCCTTTCTTATATAGTTTTGAATCTGTGTTTTGCTTTTGGGTGTTTTTTGGGTTTTTTTTTGTTTTTTTTTGGTTTTTTGTGTTTTGTTTTTTTTTTTGCATTTATGCAAATATTTTTACAATACTTTTGTTGCTTAGTCTTACCAGACGCATTGCTGAATCTAATGTATTTTAGCAGTCAGAGAGTGATTTTGTATTCCTATGCAAAATTTAAATTTATATTGCTTGTGATCTTGGGCTTTAAAATAGGCACTATAAAGAGAAAGAAGTCTTAAGTTACAGAATTTTTTCACACGCTTAGGCACCTTCTAGTTGGTTATGTCAAATATTCTTAATTTTTTGAGTTATACTAATAAAAACCTTCCTATAATTTTGGATGTAGACAGAAAACATAATTAATTGAAATCTATATCTCTTGAGAAGAAAAAAAAAAAAATAGAAAGAAGGAAAAATAAATGAGACACAATAAAAATAATTGAGAATACTGTTGATGTCTTTTCCTGGTCTTGAAAAGTTGAGAGCCATACACAGTTAAGGGATAAGGGATTTTTACCTTGGTGTTTTAATAAGGAGCCTTACGGTGCACTGTTTCACCAAGGTGGGATGTGTTGCAATGCACAGACACACTAAATTGCCTATACAATTTATAGACGCTAGAAATTAGCATATCTAACAAAGGTGTCCCAATGAGAGGCTTGAATTAATAGTATGACATCCTCCCATCCAGAGGAATTTCCCCCTGGATGGGCCAAATCTCCAGTTTGCACAATATGTTCCAGGGGCCCTTGGTTTCTCAGGATAGTGTAGGGCTTTCCAGCCTTCTACTGTGAGGCCTTTTGGATGTTTGGTGTCCTGGCCTAAAAGAATACTAGAACTATGCTAAGTTATCAGACTTAGAGAATTACACATATGCATGCTAAGAGTACTGAGTATACAAAAGAGGTATATAAAAGGTATATAAAAGGCAAAAAATTATATTTACATCACTGTGACTTGAAAAAGTAAACAATCAAGTCTAGAGATTAACTTTTTGTCTTGTTCTACCTCATAAGTGAGTAAGGCTGCAAACCTTCCCAACTATTCCACACCAGATTTAAAGGTAAGACACATTATTCCTTTAGACATCTGGAGAATCATGTAAAATACTTATGTAGAATTTTGCCTTGGGTCTTGTATGTTTTATATGACAACAAAATCCAGAGCTACTCTGAGGTAGTGATTATATCAGCTATTAAACAATCCACAGACCTGGCTAGATTGAAACATTCATGTCACCAACATCCCTGACCTGAGAGATCTGTAAATAGGCAGATGATTCACTCTGCTTGTATGGGACATAGTATATTTAATTTCCAGTTGAAAACACACTTAGAAAGTAAATTAGTGAGAGCAACTTATAGATTACTTTCTTCACTGTAACAGTAAAGATAAGACTCTGTTGACTTGAACTCTTCTTTGTGTCTGCTTTGAAAGTCTTCTTGGGAAACAGGCATACACAAGTTATCTAAACTCAAGAACCATAATGGTCTATATGCCTGAAGTGTCTGTGGGTAAGCTCCTAGCCATAAAGTGCTGAATACTAGCTGCTACTGCAGCTAGATTTTGTGTCTCTGGACTTGGCTAGTATACGACACAAACATAAAATTTTCTTCAACAGGGGCCAAAACCATGTGATGGTAATTAAACATAATCAAACTATTATATTTTTGTTACTTCCAAAAAATCAAACTATGGACAAACCCATTTAGATAAATTATGCAGTAGACATGCTGGATAGGACACTTCAGCTTGCTCTAATTCAGAGAGTGGCCTCTCTGACAGGCAGAAAAGTGTGATGAATACTTTTCTTTCCCTATTTAGAACCATGATTTCAAGTATCACTACAATGTAATTTTTTGTTTTGGTTTGGTTTTTGTTGTTTTTTGGTTTTTGTTTTCCTAATAGCTACTTAGTTTTTCTATTTCTTTTGAAGAAGTAAGAAATTTTATTTGACATATAAGGAATCAGCATGTCTAAATACAACACTATTTTAATTTCTGTGCCATAAAATTCTATCTCAATCTGCAAGCAGATCAAATTATATGAAGCTACTGGAGGCATTATTGGGAGAGAAAATGAAATTAGGTGTACAAGAGGCAGTTATTCAGAAAGAATATAGTTTCACTAGGATGAAAGTAGGTATTGAGATAGAGTGATAAGAAGGAATAAAAAGCAACTGTATGAGTCTAATCTTAAATATCCCATACACTCAATTGCAAAGACTTTCTAATATGTGAGTAAACATAAAAGTATACACAAGGCTCACAAGATCTTCCTGAGGATATGGAAAAGAGTCAAAAGTTTGGGTTGCCCTAGATATCCATGAAATAGACTGTCATATGAAACAAATCCTGCTGGCCCTGAATAATTAATCAAAGCCATTTTGTTGTAAAACCAAACATGAATGTAGGTTGTAATGAGCCCTTTAAGGAAATGTGCTTATATTGCCTTTAAAAGAAAGTACTTATATTGCCACAGAAAAATGTTAGAGAGAACATGTAGGAGTACAAAATCCCACTGAGAAATTATAGGGCTTTTAATATAACACCATTTAACTAAGTGATATGAAAAGAAGCATAGGAAAAAATGTGAACTATGTAAATGGTAAAGATTGAGACAAGGATTTTTAATTAGAATTTGAATTAAAAAAATGAAGGAATTGAAAGTGCAGGTTTGAAAAAGTAATACTTTTTATTTGGTCATCCTATATTACTCCATCATCACAATGTTCAATTTTCAGAGCTAATTTTTCTATGAAGGAAGTAGAAATGGGTCATAACTATCATCATTAGGCAAAAATTAAAGTACTGAAATTTCAAGTGGGAAAGATGCAAGTGTCTGTTTACACATTTAGATAAATATGTGTTATTTCAAAGTTCAGTATTACATTTTAGAGTACAATTTTCATTGCTTTAATAAGTAGGTTTCATAGAGAGAGTCTTTGACATGAATTGGAGAAAGGAAAGGACTTTCTTTCCCACAGCTCAAATAACTCCTCTAATTTCCCAGCTTTCCCAGGAATTTCCCCATAAATTTACCATAAAGAATATCAGTTCTGTGCATTGGTCACTTGAAAAATCACTTTACTCAACTTGTCTTTTTACGCACTCTTGTTTTGCTGTTTGAAGAAAGGCACTGAGCCTTCTAAGCAACATATTTCATTTTTTAATTTAAGTTTTCTGATTTTTAAAAAATTGTTTTAATGAGTGTTTGAACTATTTCTATAAATTTATTGTGGGTATTTTGTAATTTTTTTCCTCTGTCCTAGCCTCTATCCCCTGCCTTTTGCCCAAAACCACCAAATGATAAGGAAAATTCCACCATACAAACAGCAATTAAATGATTGAGAAGTATAATCAGCAACTGGGTGGAATTCTTTAATTTGAATTATTAAACATACGCTTTGTTTCCCTATTTATCAAGTTCAACAAATATTTCTAGCTATAATTACTTCATGTCTGCTTTTATGATGGCTCAAGCAAGAAATGCAGTAAATAAATTTCAGGAGCATCAGTAACTGCTTTCAGTGTTTTGGCTCTCAGCATATGCTCCACCAGGCAAATAAGACAGATGATCTACTGTGTACCACTACCCTTGCATTTCCTGTATTAGTGCCCTCTCTTGCCGGTCAGAAGCTCTTCACAGTATTTCATAAAGACAGGGTTAAGTATACATTTGCCTCCATGTATCCTCTAGCTGCTTTAAAAATTATTGATGATTATGTCAAGCTATTTAAAGAAGCATTAAATGAAGATTCCCCTGTTTAGGCCCATGCTTTACTCAAGAATGGATATCCTTTAAGAAGGAAAAAAGGTCTTATTCTCTGTCTTGTGTCACGGCCAAAGAGAACATACAGATCTATCAGTACTGGTATTTTTTTGTTTGGGCTGTTGGTTTTTGTTAGTTTCTTTCCCCAGATTTTCCTAAGTGAGAAATATAAGTAATCTCCTTCTTTGGAAGTGCTTTGTGGTCATTATTGTCAGGTCCTGATAAAAGTGAAATTACACCAGAGATCCTGAAGGTAAGGATAATAGATTTATAAACAATGTCTCCGTGTAGACCAAGTATATTTCCTATCCAAACACTGAAATCTCAAGCAGAAGCCACTGTTATATATACTGTGATATTTTTTTTGAATAAAGGAAGAAAAATAATTCCTAGTCCAAGCAATAGACTTTCAAGTAACTATTTTTTTTTTTTTCTGTAGTTTGGTTTTGTTGCTGTTAAAGTCCAGCTAGGATTTCAGCAGTCTTTGTAACTAATAGTTGATTGAATGGTCTTAGAACTAAGGCAAAATTACACACTTCAATAAAAGAAGCACTATGCTGTCATAGTGTTCAGTTTCTTCCAAGAATGGTTTTAGGTTTTCTGACACTAAAATGTAGTAAAATTGTAGCTTGCAGATGAATAAGAAACATGTTTATAAATATAATTTTCAATCTCATCAAGAATATTGGGTAAAAAAACACAGCTGTATAACAACCAATAATTCATGTAGTATTGCTGTATTTTAAAAAACATTTCCTTTTTAGAGTTGCTTTTATATATTATTACTTCAAAAACACCTTATCCTTATTTTGTCTAATCTCATGTTAGATATACTTAAGCAACGTGGCATTGTAAAAAATGTAATATAAACTAATATATATTTATGTAAAGTGTATTCACTATATAAGCTACTATTTCTTAAGCACATGAAATGAAATCAGATGATTCCCTACAGATGGATGTCTCATACTTACCAGATATTCCCCTGCATTCCTCTTGGCAAATGCAGAGATGGGTTTCCAGAGGCATTTTCCATTGTTTTTCAGCTGTCTGGTAGCAGGTAGGTAACTCAAAAATATTCTTGGATGCTCCTGAATCTTGTAAATGGGTCTGGAAAAATGTTAAGGCATATGATTCAATTCTAATAATAACAAAACATATTGATAATTAGTTATGTATTTTCTTCATAGTTGATACATACGGTGGGTCTGGGGGTTTGTGAGGTGAAATGCTTTTCAAAGGATAAAATTTCAAAGGCCTAAACTTTAAATTAATGAAAGCCTCATTTCATTCTTCAGAAACTGAAGATATGTTGCACATTTTTCCCTTAATCAATTCCTGACTTAAAGGAAGAGTAGGTACCTTTCCTGATTTGTTTATTTATTTATTTAGAATTATTGATTTTTTCATTTTTTTTAGGCATATGTATGTGTGAAAGAGAGAGAGAAGGGCAGAAATTATTCTATGTCTGTTGTTATATAAAATTTTTTTTCTCATACTTGCCAAAGATCTCTGAGAGGTTGAGAGCAACATATGTGAAGATCAAATAGTTTTAAAGTGCACTAAAGAAAAAAGTATTTTCTGCCATGTATGTATATAACTCTCTATAGGATGACTCTTTTTGGATATGAAGAGTAATATCAAAATTTGCGGTTTGTCTGAAGAGTGAAAATACATTTCTGCAGAAATTCCTGGAACACATTTTGTGGAGTGAGTTTTAGGTCTAGTAAGTTCGGTGTACTAATTTCTGGAAGGAGAAAATTGTATTCTTCAAAACCTCTTTTGTCTGCAGATGAGAGGGAAATGTGAGAGTTGGAGTGTTGAATATAAGGAATAAGGTATGTGTGTAGAGCAGAATCAACATGTGACTAGTAGGACTAGTAAAATGTATCAGTGAAATGAGAAAACCCCCTATATTTTATATATAATAAACCTATTAATAAACCTATATATAATCTAATTCTGACTTTTTTTTTTTTTTTTTTTTTTTAATAAAGGAAAAAAATGAAGGTTTTTTTTTTTTTTAATCAAGGAAAGAAATGTAGGCTTTGTTTTTTCTTACTTGCAGATGACAAAAACTAAATTCAAACATATTCTGCTACAGTATAATGGTGAATGTATTACGGTACCTTTACCACTAAATGCCTGCACTAGAATTCATCCAGCCAGGTTGTTAGCAGGAGAGGTCAAAATATGTAATATAAATCACTGTTTCTGAGCAACTAGTCAAATGAACTAATCACAGGGCTGCTCTGTGAAAAAAGAGGGTGATACTATTTAAAATCTATAAAATAAAACACTACAAGGGTGTAAATGGATGAAGATAAACTGTTTTGAAATAACCTTAAAAACTCATAACACCTGTCATAGCTAAATCCTGTAGTCATATAATTAGGATTAGGTACATTGGTGTAAGAATTATTCTCAATAGCATAATACTGGAATCTGCAAGTTGGAGAAAAGACAAAGAGCTGGAATTTTCTCATACATTGTGAAAAGGGATGGTACACCATCAGGGCCTCTCCCTTTGTCTCATCAAGCAGACAATTAAATCTGTAGTTGACATACAAGACTGTTATAAATGACATTGTATTTCAAATTACTGACATTTAACGAGTGTGTATATATATATATATATATTTAAGGCTTTTTATCTTAGCATTGTTTTGCAAGATGGTGAATAAGGAATTCTACCATATGAAGATTTTAGTGATGGTAGAAAATACTGAAATCCTAGAAAAGGAAAGAATGGGAATGAAGCCTGCATAATCTGTATTGGTGATTCAGTTGATTTATGTTTGTGCCATATATCCTTGACATTAGGGATTTGCTTCTCAGCTGAGTAGGAATTGAGCAAGGTCCTTAGTAAATTCCTTGAGTATACAAGGAATTGTTTGGGTCAACTTTCTTTGCCACTTATTTAAAAAATATTACAAAACATCATCTGTAAACTCAACAATTCAGAATTTGTTTTGGCTTAGAACCAGCTGCACTTTTGGTAGCTATCCAGATATTCAAGTGAGAATTTTTGATGAAAATTGTGTTTTCTTCAAAATTTTAAGTCATATTTTCAGAATCAAATTTGATGCCTGATGAGTGTCACTTTGGGTCACTACATTCCACTACCATCGTGGTATAGTCCCAAGACAAGTGAAACTACTGAAACAATATTTTACTATTTTGAGTTGGTCAAAGCTCCATTAATTCCAGAACAGCTCATCTAATTCCTTGATCTCATTGTCCATTTTCTGGAAAAACTTTTAATTGTGTCTGAAGTACTCAAGTGATAAATAGGACAGGGGCAGAGAATGGCAGGTAAAGTTCTAGAGTAATGTGTAAATTATGTTACAAATTATATTTATAATGCTGGATTTTTTTCATACTTTTTACCCATTCTTCCTCCTAGTATGCTTATATAATGTAGTGGTGTCTAGAGAGCAACAGGCTTTGGCAAATATATAAAAATGACACTCCTTTGCTCAAAGAGATGACTGTCTCAAAGAGACTGTGTAACAAGTGGATGCAACAAGCATACAGAATTAGGGCATAGCTGCTGAGATGTTGTGAAGAGGTGGGAGGAGCACAGTTTTGAGCTAGTTGCAACACTATCCCAACACACTGTCTGCACGTTCACTGTGTACCTGTTAAACTTCACCATACACAAGTTATATATGCATCAGTTCATGTCTCTGAAATGCCTGTAAGATAATAACCTAATGCAGGCAGCATGGGGAGTTAACACGATGAGGGAGAGATCTCTGAGCATTGTAGACTGTGGACTTTTTGGAGATGTGGTGGAGTGACTTCCGTGTCTGGAGTGGTGTACTGAAGGGGGGGATATGGGCTCTTTAGGAAGTACAGAAGGGAAAACTTTAGGAGGGAGTGTTGTCCTTTTTCTAACAGGGAATCTGGAGTGCACAGACCTTTGCCAGGATGGATGAGAAACTGAGAGCTTATCTGCTAGAATTAATTAAAAAAGAAAAAAAAAAAGTAAAGGTGACATTAAAGTGGGTCTCTACTTTGGCCATCTGAGAGGCAAGAGTAGTGGATCACATCCTCTATGGTGGAACAGCTTTATTTTCACAGAAATTGGAACTCATGGGGACTTTACCCAATATCTGCTAGAGAAACAGCACAGTAAGACATAAGCAGTTCAAAAGGTTCCCAGAGTGCATGAGAAGCTACTTTGTCCTCTGACTGATAAAGAAGACTATAGAGACCGTCTCCCAGACCTCATGCTCACCAGCCAGGAAATAATCTCTGGGGATGTGAATATCAAAGGTAGCCTTGGCTACAGTGACCATGAGGAGGGGAAGTTCAAGACCCTGAGAGCAGAGCAAAAAGCTAACATGCCTGGACTTCAGGAGAGTATATTCTGGCCTCCCTCAAGACCTGATTGGAATAGATCCATTGAATTGAGTCCTGGATGAAAAAGGGGACTAAGAAAATTTGTTAATATTCAAAGATCACTTCTGCCAAGCTCAGGTTCACTCTGAACAAATAAAAAGTCAGCCAAACATGCAGGAAGGTCTGAATGAATGAACAAGGAGCTTCTAGCCAAGGTAAGGTGCAAAGAAAATGAACACGGGCTCTTAGTGGCACTCTGTGACCAGAAAAAAGGCAGAGGACTGAAACACAGGTAGTTTCCTCTGAACATCTGAAATGTGTGAGGGTATGTGAGCAGTGGCTTGGGTTACCCAGAAAGGTTGTGGACTCTTCATCACTGGAAATACTCAGGAATAGTTTGGCCATGGTCCTGGGCAAGCAGGTGGCCCTTGAGCAGGAGGCTGGACATCCAGAGGTCTCATCCAACCTCAAACAGTCTTTAATTTTGTGTTCGTGCTTTACACCAAAGGGGAATTTTGAGGTGGAATGGTGCAGCAGCATTTTTACAGAAGACTCAGAAATCTGCATGCCTCTGGAAGAATGCCTAGAGTTAAAAGACTTGTTTCTCAAAGACTGTGATGAAACTGCTCTACTTAATTATTAATGCTATGCCAAATGCAAAATCTAGTATGTATTTTCATCTGATTCATCTTGTTGAATTGTCTATAATAGAAATAAATTACATGAACTTATACAGACTTCTCTAGGACAAATACAATACATTAACACAGTGCCCATGAAACAGAAAAAATGAATTTTAATAACAAATGTCATTCATTACAAAGAGTTAATACGTAGTTTTGCTTAGATGATACTGACATTTTACCAGTGTGGAACCTTAAACCATTCTCTATTAGACAAAATTACTTATCCTTTTTCTTGTAAAAGATTGTAGAAAAAAATGATAGCCTGTCACTCCAATAAAAACCATTAGTTTGTTTAAAAGATTCCAGACCAAATCTGCCTTACCTTTGCTTCAGCAGAAGCCTCATGCTGGGACTAGAGGTGTCTGATTGACCCATCATCCCTGCTGGAAGCCTCTACTCCTCCGCTAGCCCTGACTTGTGCGACCTCGAAATAAGTGCTGATATTTTACAATTCATGACACAAAGGAAAAGGAAAAAATGAAAATGGAATATCTGATTAGCAGTATAATTTTCAGACACCACTGTTTCCTAAATGCTTTGACTCTTGGTACCAGCAGTTCAAATGTGTATATGTATTATCCTGTAATCCTTCTCCCTGTTTAAATAGACTAATGAAGACTTGTATTTAAGCACCTCCCCCCCCCTTTCTTTTTTCTTTTGTCTTTTAGTTGTACGCAAAACAAAAAAATAAAAAAGAAAGTGTCAAGTATGAGTTCTTGTCCTTTATCAGCCAACAGAGAATTTAATTAATATATTGCAAAGATCTTTTTCATGTGCGACATAGCTCCACTATCCCCACTGGAATGCTTGTGGAAGCCTAGAGTCAAATATCATATTGAATTTTAAAAAAGATTTGTGAAAAACACAACAGGTGGTTGTTCAAAATGATGAAATTTCACTCTCTTTTAGAACTAGAAAAATACAAAACAATCTAAAATCTGTACTGAAATAAGCCAATGACTGGAAAATTCACACTTTTTAGTAATTCTCACCAAAAAGAATCCTAAATTTCTGCACTAAACTTTCTCCTAAGGTTTTCTTTCCTTATAGGGATTATAAAATGTTTAATAAGTTCATGGTACTGAAATATTTATTTAGAAGAAATAATACTAAGAATTTAGTGCTTAAAAAAATGGATTCTTGATCATTCACATCTACGTAAACACTTGAAGAAAGTTCTCTGGAGTAGGTGTTTCTCAGCAGCCAGTTTTTCCTGTTAGCTTTCCAGTTCAGTATCTTCTCACTGCTCGATCATTACCAAAGGAGTTTCCTTGACTAATGCTGCCTACCATAAAATTTAATTTTTGCTTACATTTACAATTTTTTAATTTTCCTCTTACTATTCTATGACATGTACCCACTGATGTTTTTGGAGATCCAGCTTAGAATATATGTTGAAAAAATAAACAATCCACCCTCCACCTCCCTCGCAAATAATCCAACCAACCAACCAACCAACCAACCAACCAACCAACAACAAACAAACCAAAAGAAAAAAACAAACAAACAAAAATCCAAACAAAAATTTAAAAAAGAGAAATTTAAAGAAAATAAAAACTCCACAGTAATTGCGCTTTCTTCTATATTCTATTTTGATGAGTTTCAAGTTTTCTCTTTCTATTCAGAATGATAATAACATGATCAGAGATTCAGAGCTCAGGATCCAGCTCACAAGTGGAATTAGTCTATCTTACAGATGTGCATGGGGAAAGATGAGGGTTTGGCAAGCCTCTTCCCTTTAGTACTAGAAATCCAATATATGCATTATTTAAATTGATGGTTTATTTCTTCTTTTTATTTCTTGCTTTTCTCTTTACCTTTATTATTGCCTACTGCTTTGAAGTAAACAGGAAGAATTTTTGACTCTTTATCAGAATGTGAAAAAAATTGATAACCTACACTGAGTTGCTGTGCATTGAGATGTATAAAGCCCACAGTAAAATTTTCTTCTACATGAACATGTTATTTTGATTTTATTCAGTTACATAACTCAGATCAATGTATGCTTGCATTTATGGTCTTTTGGAAATAAAAAAAAAATACATATACATATACATATACATATACATATACATATACATATACATATACATATACATATACATATACATATACATACACATATACATATACATACTTATCTATATCTATATAAGTAACTTTGTTTTCTGTTTGTAAAAAATTAGAAGGTTGATAATGAACCCTGTTGTGAAGGATACTATCCCTGTTCTTCTATTTTTTCCTGCAAAGCACATTTTGACTTAAAAAAACCCAACCCAAAATATTTTTCTTCCTTTCTTATTGTACATATTATTCTGAATAAACCATTATTCCAGGCTCTAAGTAGAAATATTAGTTCTAAATATAATTGTGCTAAGGACTTTTAATGCTAGCTTAAAATACTAGTGATAACCAGAAGCCAGCATACACTGTCGTATGCAAAGGTACTGCAGATGCATTCAATGAATTCAATCAAAGTTTGAGATGTTTTCCGTATTGACTTTATCCTAATGCATTAATCTAAATTCTTTTTCCTTCTGGTTAGAAGTGGCTGTCTGAATTTCAGTCTACTTTAGCTTAAAAATCTTATTTTTCTCTGCAGTGAATTAAAAATTGTTTCTCTTTTGAGACTACACTACTAACTGAGCTCTTTAATAACTAGTTATTTGTATCACTATAGATAAAATTTAAGACCAAGTTTCCCTATATCTGAAGGCTTTATTATTGCTTAAAGGAGTTGATATTCAAGTCAGCTTCAGATACGATATTATATATGACCAAATATTATGACAAAAGAGCCATTCATCACAGTTATTACCTAAATTATTATGAACCAATAGGTCTAGCACGTTATTAAAACACATACTTTTACTTTTTTTTTTTTCTACTTTCTGTTTAACAGTTCAATCCTGAATCAAAGGATGTTACCATAGTTATATGTCTTAGCAATCTTAGACAATCCTTTGCCTATTTATATGTTCTGATTAAATTTCTTCCTGCTGTAGGGGATTCCTAACTTCATCACAGTTTCCAGAGGTCATTTGAGTTCCATTTGTGTTTAGCTTTGCAAGTTCCCCATCCCTGGTGTCACACTCTTTATCTCCTGACATCTCAGAAAATATTAAACATTAATGCACAATATAATGGTTATTCCTGGGGCGTTGCCATGCATCTTGGCCCGCTTGAGTAGGCAGAGCAATACCCTGGGCAGCAAACTACCAGAGGCAGCTGCTTTCTCTGGGTAGCCACAACACTGACTGATGCTGGCAGGCGAGTAGGAGTGGTTCTAACCACTATACAGGGCGAGTAGGAATGGTTTGAACCATCATACAATGACAGCAGCAGTAGCCCACCCTAGAAACAGCAATTGTTACCATCTTGCCCAGAGGAACTTGATGTTTTTTTCAAAATCTCAGCTTACCTCCTGCTCTCCAGGGTAATTTCATTCCTTTGAATTTGTCCTTTCCTGTAGGAGCCACTTCCACCTTAGTATTCAGCAACTGCATTTTGCATTAATGTCCCACAAGCCTCGGGCTCTGTGTGGTTATCCTGAGGTTATAGCTAATAGATCACGTCATAACAGATTGTGTGCAAACTAATGCTCCATATCTTTGGGCAATTAATAACATATTTTTCTCTTTAAGTAGTGAACCTCATTTTTTCTATCAGGCATCAAAATCTAGGTCTTCACTTTGGGTTTAATCTTGTATCAAGTATTCTTGATTCCATATACATCTCCATGCTCACATGTAGTGTTCTGTCTCTACTGCTACACAAATAGTAGACATAACATAAAAGAAAAAGAAATTTCCTTGGTTGGTTTGCTATCTGTAAAAATAAGTCATTGTCCTCACTCCTTTATTCCTTTTGGGTTTGTCTGACTCCTGAATTCTTTTCTAAAAACACAGATTTGAGGATTAAGTGTTAATTGTCTCCTGTGATCACGAGTAACAGAAAGTGCCAAAACTGATATGACAAAACTCTCTCTAAACCCACTCTAGCATCTAAATATTTCATATACCCTGTGCAGGCAACACAACCCAATGTAAAGTACTTTCACTTGATGGTTGTAAATTATGAAACAGCTCCCAGTTTTCCTTAAACTTTAGGTGAAATATAAGGACGCTTGCCAAGATGTCTCTTGCAAGTAAATCATCTCTACCTCCATAAGGATAACAGTTTAGTCAGAGGGACATTTAGAGTCCACTGTTTTGCCAGGGAGGAAAAGAACAAGAAAATGGAGAAGAGACCATATTAGGCCAAATCTCACAGTAAAATATACATTTTTTTCTTTCTTTATTGCACAATGAATTGAAAGTGCTAACTAACTGAAAGCTGAAGATAGCCATCACTACAATATTGAGGTGACACTTGATGTATTCATAATAACCCCTTGTCTACGCATATTGCATGAGGTCTTAAGTGCTGTGCTAAGTGATCTTAAATTATGGATAACTAGGACATATAAAACCTATATTCCTTGAAAGATATGAACAAAACCAATTTCTCATTCTCTTAATATGTAGTCTTCCAGCTGATTTGAGAATTCGACTTCAAATAGAATTTTCCCAGATAGTAGACTAATTGCACTTGAATTTCCAAATCATCCACATAACTGGAAAAGGAATGAAAAGAATCAACTTAGAGTATATGTATTCAAAAGAAAGAGCCCCAAATCACACATATTTTAACCAGGTTTCCTTGTAAGATGTGTCATACATGGCAAAAATTGTTCCAGTCCTTTAGGTAGAACATGACACAAAAAATGATTGTTTGCTATGTCATATCCTATCAGGACTTTCCATAATTTTTTTTTTTTTGGTTTTTTTTTTTGTTTGTTTGTTTTTTTTGTTTGTTTGTTTTTGTTTTTGTTTTTGTTTTTGGAAGTTATTGTTTTGTCCTGCTGAACTTTTTCAGTTGATGTCTCACCTGAGCAGGAGCAACAACTGAATCCAGAGGGCTCTCCTAGCCACTTAAATTACACTAAGGTCATTTTTTCATTTTTACCTACATCTCCCTGGATTGGTGAATTATTTGAACCCATTGTGCTGCATATTCTCACAGCCTGTTTCCCCAGCCTGCTCAGGGACCATATTTTTTCAGAGATGCATTTGGAGAACAGTTCCAGAAAATGACAGAGTATTTGGTCTCACAAATCTACTTCCTGAGTGCAGCCTTTGTGCCCAGGATGAACACCCTACCATTGTCACACCACACCTGAACACCCCACCATTGTCACACCATTGGCAAGTACTTCTCAGATCATAGCATTACAATCAGCTCCTCTTCTGTCCTAAAACCAGAGCCATTAAATCCTGTTTGCTCACTAATGTTCTGTATATCTGTGATGAAAATCTTGGGTCTGAACCACTCCTGTTCAACCAAAGTACAGCATTACATCACTGGAGTTATGTTTGAGAGAAGTATAAGGATTATTTAATCAGTGGAAGTAGTATAAAAAATTAACACAGCCTCCATTTCCAACTGCTGTTTAGAAATACAAAAGAAAGTAACATGAAAATGGTGTCAGGAAAAAAAAGAACAAACATTAAGAATAATAAAAAACCCTTATAAAGTAGAGCATTTCACTTGAAATAATCACAAATGAAACTATGGAAATCTACATTTATGGATGAGATTTAACTGTATAGGATGCACAGTTTCTGAGGTTGCTACAAAAGTTTAAGATTTCTGTCAGGGATACCTGTACAGAATTTATAAATCTGATTATTTTTCTTTTTTATTTCACATGTCTAACTTTTTGTTCTTGTTCTTAAAAGTGATTTATTCTTGTGAATTCTTTTGTATGTCACAGAAAAAGGACATGTAAACATATACAGCATATCTATTATATTGATTATAATCAGTCTTTCTGGTAAAAGCTTAGAGCCAGAAATTTTCTGAAAACCTCTGGCCTTCCATTGTCTTTCTTGATTTATGGCAAAATTGGACCTTTTTCTCTGTGTTTCCTTTCAGCCTTCTTCTGATGCAACACTAGCACTAAATGTCTCCCAAAGCAATATATAGTATTCTTTTGTTATTTTTCTCCATTTATCTATGTATACAGATACACATGTATATGTACATGTATATATTTTAGAAGTAGAATATTTTAATTTTTTCCATATCCCTAAACACTACACTAACTATGGAGGATGGTTTTGAATCTCTAAATTTAATTTTCATTTTTACATTCTGAAATGTTTTGGCATCAGGTAAGTAATTTTAAAGCAATTAACACAAGATGTTGATATAAATGATTAATGTAGCAATTAGTACAGGATATGAATTTTTAGTTATAAAGTATTTGAATATGAAACCTGAATTTTCAAAGCAGCTCACTTAATATACAAGTAAGTGTGTAATCTTCTCCTTCTTGAGGCTATACTCTTCTCACTAATGAAGCAATAAGTTCCAAGGAAAAACAAGGCATCATTTACGACAATGTTGTCTTAACATCCCTAATATTCTAGGACTTCTTGAAATACTGTACTAGTGATGTAACCTCATGACCCAAAGTCCACTTTCCATTAAATCAGTATTTCTGTCCTACAGGATGAATGATGCATTCTACACCAAAAGTACTCTCTCTTTTTAAGGAACAGATGAAATGTCCTGCCTCTTGAGGATGATTTGAAAGCAAGCTGAGAGCAGCAGCCACTCTTAGTTATATAATTAATAGACAGTCCTTTTAATCATCTGACAGATACATGCAGTGAAATGCTATAAGGTATTTTGCCTTCTTTCCAAAGGCAGCCCAAACCAAAGTTGTGGTAGGTTAGACTCCATGTGTCCCACTGGTCAAGTATACAAACTATTACCATCACCAGAGTAACCCAAAATAACAACACAAAAGAAAATCTTCACAGAAAAATATCAAATGATGTAGTAAATGTCATAAAAGAAGACCTCCTAAAACAACTTTGTATTTTTTGCTTAAGATTAGATTTGTTTACAGAGAATCTCTCCAGACCCTGGGATGTCAGAAATAATCTGACTGTAACAAAAGGCTTCCAGCCTCTCTTTTCTGTTCATCTGTTTATCTTCAAACAAGAAAGGCTTTGAAACTTTGTATTTGCTTATCTTCAATGTCTAAGATTTTGTCTTGTCATATTGCTCAGTTATTTCTTATATTAAAATCTAAAGAATTGCACTATCCTAATGAGTACCCAGTACCTTTCCTAAGTAAGAATCCATCATCAAAACATCTTGAAAAGATATCAAATGAAATAAGATATTGTAATGAGTTCAGGTTGTATTCACTGAGTTTTAGTTTAAATTTTTTATAACATTATCTATAAATTTGATTTATTTTCTTTATTTAGTCCAACTTTGATTTTTATCTGAAAACCTTCCTGAATTACCTCTGTCTTCTTTTCTTGTCTCTGCTTTATATGTCGTATATGCACATTTTCTATATTTTTCACTTACGTTACAGAATTAACTTATTTGTCAGAATCCTAGTTATATTTAAGATTATTTCTTTTCCAATATATCCTCAATTATGTTTCTGTATGCACTTGTGATCTTTCTTTCTATTGTTTCTCTTTTCTATTCGCTATTAAAGTCAGACTTAAAAACTACCAGAACATATCAGTAAATGCTATCTTCACTCACAGCTAGTAGAAAAGGTTCATATCATTATTTTTGGCTCTTTTTCTCTTTCCCAACTTTTATCTCAATTTGAAATGTAAACCTTTTGGCAATGACATTTTCTTTACTACTGTAATCATAGATATTTGTTTTAGTACTTACTGATGTTCGAAGTTATCATTATTTCCCAAAGTAGGGTTTTGAGGTTTTTTCCATGTAAAGCAAACGAAAATGTGAATAAAAACATACTGTACACTAAACAATGTAGTTCTCCTTATTTTCAAGACAAACTTTTTGGTTCTTTGAACTCTGCATCTCTCAAGTGTAATTCATTTTTTATATTACATACTCAATTATTATTGGAAATTTACTCCATTATGTTTTAAGAAATTCTGGTTTTTCTTCCTTATTTCATCTTGGTGCTGTCATAATGCATTTCATTGTCTTGTACAGGTAAAATTATGAAGGAACTGAGAAAATAATTCTGAATCTGTAAATCATCTAAACACATTACAACAGAAGTTCTGCAATTTTTTTATTTTCCTTTTTTCATGCAGAAATTGTATTTTCTAATGAAATGGAGTTAGTATGTTAGATTTCAGTGTATTTTATTAATTTCAGTGGAAAATTAATTTCTATACAAACTATTGGTTTTGTTTTGAGTTTTACAAACACTGCATTAGTATAGAAATAGAAAATTATTAAAACCCCCAAGATTGATTGTAAGTGAAATGCTATATTTATAGTACTATACTAGCAGGAAATAATCCAAATAAGTACAAACCACTCAAATCTAGGCAATCCATTGAATTAGAAACACCATGTTTCTTCCAAAGGTAAGGGGGATGGATAGACATCTCCAAGAAACTGTCCAAACTACCTAAGATTTGAACCATACTTTTTAGATCACCCCTGTCTCTACTTTAATCATAAAATTAAGGAGGAAATGTCAAGTTATGACACTTCTACTTTAGTTACATTTGGGTTATGTCAAAATTCAGTGGAATATAAAACCAAAGTACCTTGCATGTAATGATTTTTATTTCCTGCCCTAAATGTACCTGATGAAGAATTTCTGACTTGTTGGTACAGATGTACATGGAGAGGCAGAACCTAGCTTGCCATTTCTTCATCAACTATTGTATTGGCACAAGCCAAAAACAGTTTCTGTAGAGGGTGTCAAATATAGATCCTGGACATTTCTATTGAAATTCAAATAACAGAGTTGTTTCATAATTTAGAGGCCATCTGGACCTGAGCCCCCATTTTCTGCCAAATGAGCACCTTGGCAAGGGTACGAGTCGTTAATTTTATGGTATGGCACTTTTATTAAATGCTGAACATGTAGCACTGTGAATTTATGTCATGCTTTACAAACAGATAATATAATGCAGACCCCCTCCCAATCCTGCAATGAAATTGCAAAAGATAAAACAAAAATGCTTCAGAATTTTAAAAAGTGAGGAGATAATGAAGAAAGAAACAGTGGGAAAACAGTGAACCTTATTTCAGTGAACCTTATTTGAAGTGAAATAAATGTCAGCCTTGGCAGGGAAAAAGAATTAGACTTTCCATACTGCATCATGAGAGAAGGCATGAAAGTTAATTTGAGAGAAAAAAAATCAGAGGCACGGAAAATGGAACAGGGAAAGAAAATTTATCTAAAACATCTGTCTCTGTATCTCCAGATAAATTAATATAATTACATCTTCCCTTCATTACCTTCAATTTGGGTTACTGTAAATAACATTGACTCATTTAAGAAGCCAGTTTGCTAATAAAAGCACTTTTTTGTGTCTTTATACATGTATTGAATAGCATATGATTGAAGTCAGATCATTAGCACTAACTTCTCCCCTTATTTCCTACCCCTTATTTGATTATCAATCAATTAAAATACGTTCTATGGATTATGCCTCACCACATACTCATTCACTCTGTCTGCTATTTTTAATTCTTTTTTTAATTCTACTTTCTGTTGCAAGAACCAGAATAAACATTTTTTTTCTGGCCAAATATATGTAGATATAATAAATATCAAGAATGCTGACATGGCCAGAGTATAAGAGAAGCAAACAGTTCTGGAAAAGATATTTTGGATATTCAGATAGATACAACAGCAGACAGACATCGATGGACACCTGTCTCAAACAGTGTTACGAAAATTCCATTCTATCACGGCCTGAAAAAATCTGCTCAAGGTGGGAAAAACAATGCTCTGTTTCAGCTTCACAGCTTTTGAAGTAAGATCCAGGTAATTAAGGAGATATAAAATTCTTTCACCTGTTAGTAAAGATTTCTTTGAGGTAGATACAAGTTGGGATTTTAGGCAGTAAGTTTCAAAAAGTCTGTCAGGTTTTATTTATCTTTTCTTAACTTAAAAATGTGTGAATGTACCATAAAAGCCTTCCTTCAAAATCTCTCCTTGTGTGCACAATTAGATTATAATAACCTTAAGAATCCAGAATTAGTAAGAAAACAACAGTTTATTCTGAGTTTTAGTCCTAGTAGTTAGGTATTTAGGAGAAATAAAAAGAAGAGAAATAAAAAGAAATCTGTAAATTTTCACTACAATTTTTATAAAGTGAAATTGAAAAAAATTAGGAGTATAAATATAAAGCATGATCACTCAATGAATGTATAGTAAAGTTATTTAACACTGTATTTTGAATTAGAGCATATTTGACAGGCAAGTTTTAAAATATCTGAGCTCATATTTTTGACACTTTCAATTAAATACCCTTAAGAAGAGTAACAATATATGTAATGATCCTTTTTCTGCTGTATAATTTTACTTTGTTCATAGTAAAAGCCTGTATGGTTACTAATACCTGGTAGAGATTTTTTGTCTCCTTGTTTCTAAAATTCAAAATTCTTAGAGGTTTCTCTGTTGTTGTATATTTACTGTGAGAATAAAATACCTTATAATGAAGCTCAGCTTGGTGTTTTATAGGCTTTAATATTTAAATAGATGCAGTCATATAAAAGGGACTGCTTAATCTGGGCATGATGACCTATAATGGCCTAACTAACCTATTTCTTTGCATGAAATGCATTTAAGATGACATGGTACTTCATCTTTCCCTATTTTTGTCCACAGTCTCCAATATATGATTCAGCATTGAACTAAAGCTCTATTCTATATATGTGTTCTCTAAAGTGTGATGGATAAGAAAAAGCCAAGGTGTCCAGCATGTGTTAATACAAAATCCAACAGACGTTTTGCAAACATAGATTGTCATGGACATATGTATTACTTACAAGCAAAATCATCTTAATGCATAGTGCCAATTCAAAGAGTTAAAGATATTCTAACTAGGACAGGCTTCATGTAAGTTCAGAAGATTAACTGTTACAAAGTTCTGGGGAAAAAAAATCCCAAACAGAAATACTGCTGTGGAATGAAAAATATACAGGACTTTTAAAGAAGCTAACTGTGCAAAAGACAAAACTGAACTGCTGAGGGTTTTTCGTTAGTTGGTTGGGGTTTTTTTGGTTTGTATTTTGTATTTATAATAGAATCATTTAGACTGGAAAGGATCTTTAAGATCCTCTAGTTTGCCTGTAAACCTAGCACTGCTAGGTCCACCAATGAACTATGCCCCTAAGTACCGCATCCAGCTATTTTTTGAACACTTCCAGGTATGGTGATTCTACCACTTCCCTGGGAATCATGTTTGAGTGCTTCTCAATCCTCCTGAGTAAAAAAAAAAATTGTGATAAACCTACTGTGGTGCGACTTGTTGCTGTTTCCTCATGTGCTTTCCCTTATAGCCTGGGAGAAGAGGCCAACCCCCATCTGGCCAAAGCCTCCTTTCAGAGAGTTGTAGAGTGTGGTAAGGTCTCCCCTGAGCCTCCTTTTCTCCAGGCTAAACAACCCCATCTCGCTCAGCCACTCCTCATAGGATTTGTGCTCCAGACCCTTCACCAGTTTTGTTGCTATTTGGATGTCTTTCAGCAAGAACTTTCTTTTGTTCTTATAATAACAAAAAAAAAACAAAGAGTCACTTTTGTCACTATCACTGACTTAAAATTGTTGAGAAAACTGGCACTTTTTTAAGATTTTTTTTTCTTCAGGCTGATTAGCAAATCAGATATTTGAATGTAGAAAGGCAGTTGGTCAAGCAGTTAAATTAAAATATTTTACATACACATATTGATATTTTTTTACAAACTGATCCATATTTTAGTAAAGTTATTTCATACAAATTCCAAGAGTTTTGGAAATACAGTAAGAGATCTTTCAGCCAGATGTAAATATTTGACAGCATTATTAGATATGAATAATTTTTCTTCTACTAAACGTAATGTTTTTTAAATAACTTATCTTGCTTACTGCAAGAATAATGGACTGCTGGAGATGAAACAAACATATCTCATGAATGTAATGGCATTCCATGTGTAAAAGCAAAGGTGTCAGATAAGCAGCTTATGAAAGCAGCAGTCCCATAATAGATCTCTGTAGAAGTCACACTGAAATTGGCATAAGGCAAGTTTTTCAACATAGCACAGACAACCCTTTTCCGCTCTGTCATTTAAGAATACTTATTGCTGAAAAATTAACACAGTCTTAATACATATTCCTTGGCTTCTGTGCTAAAACTCTGTCTAGTAGCAATTGAACTGAGACTTTAATTTTTTATAAATGGCACAGTACCATGCAGTCATTGTGAATAAAATAAGGTGTCTAATTGCCTAAAGATAAACTGATTGCAGTGTCCTAAGAGGCAGGGGAAGATCCTGTATTTTTTTTACCAATGCCTGAAATATCTAGTCTTTTTCCCATTGCAGGTGTTGGACAGGCCAAGCATATAAAGATACTTTTTGTTTGTTTGTTTCCATCACAAAAAACTGTATTCTATAGGGTTTTTTTGATGTTAAGTCATGAAATCTGAAAGTCAGTGTGACATTGACAGTACAATTTGAGTGGGAATTGGTCACTGAACTTTTCAAATTCATATTATCTAAGAGGAAGTCTGTAAAATAAAGAGACAATGAGTACAGTTATAAAATAGCTACATTTCAAAGAAGGACAGCCACCAGGTAGATTTGCCCCAGTGTAATTCTCTGTTTATTGCATTTTTTGTATTTCAAATTAACAATTAACTTCTTCAGCAAGATTTTCTGTTCTCTGTTAAGGGTTGAAGTAATCTGACACCAGAACTGCCAAGGGTTATTTAGATACCTCAGAGCAAAACTTTCAGAAATAGTGGATATCCTTTCCACATAGAAAATCCAAAACATGATTATAAAGAAAAAGATGAAAAGTAGAAAAGAAAACCCACTGTGGTGAGATCTGAAAGAAAGTGGAAGAGCTGATCCTGCTTCAGGTATCCCTTCTCAAGGGGTTACTGTGTGTTACATCCATACATGAGATTAACAGAAATATTAATAGATACATAGTGAGCAGGGTAAGATTATCTTCATCTGTGTAATTGTCTAAGCTGATTACTTGGATCTCTTTAACCATCAAAGGAGAGGGACAGGCATTTCCAAAGGATATTGTGCTGTCTGCTTTGCACAGGGTGACCCAATCAGTGCAGTTTCTGTCTCTTCAGCCACTGCAGGAGGAAAACAGCTGGGAGTACTTACAAAGCCAATTCTTTGTGTAGTTATTAGGCAATGGTAAAAAAGAGAAGTTTACCAGCCACTGCTGGTGTAAGATATGTGGGGAAGACAATACAATCATTGGCTACTATATAGAAAATGGCTGATAGTTATATAAAGGCTTGTTTTCTTTCTGGGCTAAGAACAAACACAGACTGAAAGGATGAATAATAATGGTATGTGCGAGGTGGCTGAAGGCTTGAGCAAAGCTACTTTCTCAAATACTTTTATGTGAAAGTGAAAATTGTGGAAAAGGTCCAAACAGTGTCAGCATAAAGTCAATATGAGATTTCATAAGAAGGTAGCAGTAAATTTGTTGACATGTTTTAGGGAGTTTATCTTGAAAATGATGGAAAATGTGAATTCTAACTAAATTTCTAATTAAAAGGATTAACAAAAATACTAAACATGCGTGACAGAAATATTATGCATCTATAACAAAAATATTATAAACATAATATTTCTAGAGAAAGATTCTAATTCTAAATGATTCTACTAAAGTACTTATTAATAGACAAATAGATAGATAGATAGATGGATAGATAGATAGATAGATATTACACAAATTAAATACAGCCTGCTCACAATATTTCTCTTAAGAATCTATTATCAACACTGCAGTGCTGATCTATAGAACAATGATTTTCCAGCAAAAGAAAGATCTTGATGTGTGCAACAGACATCAGTGTCAACTCCTAATGGAAAAATATTCGTATATCATTGTACAGGCTGCCACTAAACAAAGTATTTCCTTATTTTCTGCATGTCAGTCTTCCTATGTGCAATGCCTTTCAGGATTTTTCAAGTTTAGTCTAACATCACTTCAGTGTCCATTGCCAGATTGGAACTCTGCCTCAGTCCAGGAATGAGTACAAAGGGTGTTGCTGAGATGTTGAGAACTGGAATTATAGTCCACAAAACCATTCTAAAGAGTGATCATTACCCATTGAATCTGCACATATATTCATTTTCTACTGACTACACCCAGATTCTTGTAGGTGAAGAGGCAAAAGCCTCAAAGCTCCCAGAGGCTTCCAGAATCAATTGTGTCTTGAGGAATAGAGCTTGCTGTTTATCCAGATCAACAATGAGTATTTCCGTTATGTCCTTTGTACCTACAAACATCACTCAAGAGCAACTTTAATCCTCTGCAAACAACATCTATGCATGTAGTAATACAGTACACAGTAAGGTACTAGTTGGATCACTGATGCTATTATGCTGATTGTACACTATGGAGTATAAAAAAGGATTACTGAGCAAAAAGGCTGGGATTAGATTTGCCTTTTAAGAATGACTTTTGAGTGTGTGGGCAGGCACAGCTTTCTAGGGATGACTGAGGGTGTTCGAATTACCACAGCAAACCCATCTGTTCTCCACTGTCTGTCCATCATTCTCAACAATCTATGAATAGCTGCCTTCAAGACCCAATTAATTTTAATCAGAATGACCTTGATCATCTTAAACAGCTTTAAAAATTAAAAGCTTTGTTGACATGACTCTATTTAACTGCAAGTGGCAACAGAACAATCACATAAGCTGTTTTAGAGCCATAATAAGGTATAGAGGGAAGGGAAACTTCAGTAGATTGGAATTTTCTGTCAACTTAAAAAAGCTCATTGTACTTTGGTGCAGTTTCAGGGTTCATTTGTGCGTAGGGTCCATTATTTGGCCAATCTCTATAAGTCATGAGCAACATTAATAGATGATCAGCAAACTCAGCTTGTGATATCTGTTTGTTTCTTTGTCATCACTTTTTCTACTATTGCTTCTCTTCCTTCCTACATATCTTTCCAAGCTCCACTTGCAATGCAGAAGCAAACCTAGTACTTTTCTTAGGCCTCTAAGTATAATTGGTATTGGGGTGGTGTTTCTATGCCTTCTGACAAAGTGCAAACCAAAAATATTTGTCAAGCTCTTCAAAACAGAACAGCATATTAAAAATGTTTATTCGATTCTTTTCTTAACTTGAAAAAAATTGCAGTGAGTGTTATTTCTTTATGTTTAATATGTTTTTAATTATTTAAAGCAATCATGTTTACTGTATCATTTGGTAAAACAGATTTTTGTTTACTTTCATCACCTCAGAAAAGATAGATCTATAAAGGTAATAAATCTTTAAGTGCTTCATAACCTTACGCAGTTTTTATAGGTTGAAAGATAGTCAATAATCATGACAGAAAAACTGCATATGATTAATCTTTCAAATCAGTTCGCTTCTTTATGACATAATGCCAATAGATGAGAATGTAAATGCCATGATCATGTTGTTTTTTTTTATAAAAATACCCGGACTTGAAAGGCTATTCATTAGTATTACTTTCCAAGGCAAAATTAACACTAGATGGATCTTCCATGTTCACTACACTTCACATGCTGTCAGGTTGCACTATCCAATTATTCAGTCTTTGCTGTCTACTGCAAAGTGCTTCTGACTGCAAATTTAGCTGTATTTATACTTTTATTCTGACAGTGTTTTCTATTTCTAATTCATTAATGTGAGCAAGTGCTAGTGAGGGGTTTTCTACCCAATGTAATCAATTATTGTTGAATAATTCAATAGATAGAATTTCATTTTAAACAAGAAGCTTTGCATTTCTGAAATGAGTGTATCCCAAAGTGTCAGGCTTTTCTTGCTGAATCAGTGTACTTGAGCTCAGATAGCCTTCAAGGTGTTCCTTCTCCTGGTGACATCCTTCGTAGCATCACTTCAACAAAATTAAAGTGCCAAGTAGTCAGGAATTTAAATTTATCCATAGAGATATTTTTCAGACAGGCTCTCAGAATCATGATTTTTATTTTCATTAGTGTTTTTTTTTAATTGTTGTTTATTCTGGACTGTAAATCAGGGCAAAATGTATCAGGAAAAGTGTTTGAAATTATCTTCTTCTTCTTCTTCTTCTTCTTCTTCTTCTTCTTCTTTCTTCTTCTTCTCCTTCTTCTCCTTCTTCTCCTTTCTCCTTCTTCTCCTTCTTCTCCTTCTTCTTCTTCTTCTTCTTCTTCTTCTTCCTCTTCTTCTTCTTCTTCTTCTTTTCTTCTTCTTCTTCTTCTTTCTTCTTCTTTCCCTACCCTCTTCCCCTTAAAATAGATATTTATAGTGACAGCACAAACTGTAAAGTCACTCTGTAATTCTCACTTGGGAAGAGAAATTTGCTCTAGCTGCTTAAAACCCTCTTTGCCTGAAGGTATTGCAGTTTTGGCCTGATACTGCTACGCTACGGAATGTAAAAACCATGCCAGCATGATTAGTGAGATACTGAGCAGCTAAATTGTGACTTAATTTTAACCAGAAAAATGGTCAGTCTCATCAGATATCAGCACACTGATTAGTTGTGCCTGAACTAGTGAAAGAAAAACTGACACAGATGCCTAGTTTTTAAAATCAGTTTAGTTCAGAATGTGACCGTCAAGAGCACTGATTACAGGGTAATTATATTCTACCCATCATATTCTATATTGAACAGTTAAAAATACTTATAATTACTTTTTGAAATATCTGTGTTGTGGTTGTGGTATTGTTTTTGTTTTGTTTTGTTTTGTTTGTTTGTTTGTTTGTTTGATTTTTTTGGGGGGGGTTGCGTGTTTTGTTTGTTTGTTTGTTTGTTTGTTGTTTTTTGTTTGTTTGTTTGTTTGTTTTTTGTTTAAAGGATTTATAAGAACACAAGCAGTTTGCCATTCCAAGTATTGAAGTACATAGCATTATTGTGTTTAGGATTGTTGCATTAAATTAAAATCTAGTTTAGCTTCATATGCAATGAAATATATATTTAATACAATTTTTAGTTTTATTGTTTCTCACTCTAGAATTTATACAGTTTGTACAATAAATTACAGAGAAAATGAAATATGGCAAAGCATTACCTTAATAGATGCAACTAATTTCAGATATTAATCTAATATATATTTGTTTAGGGTTTAATAATGCATACTATGTACCTCAGAGACTGGGTTGGTGCTTGTAAATAGACATTGTCTTTAGATTATACATTCTGGGTGACATTAGTTTATTGTTTACTTATTATCTCAATTCCAGTAGACATTCACTGTTCTGTAAACTATTTGATAGCAATAAATAACACTCCCGTGGTAGCTAGATTGATGTTCTTTTGAAAGTTTATTCTTCTCTTGTTCAAGATATAGGTAGTTCTCATATTTTCATTCAAAATGAAAGCAAATCACTGCTGAGGAACTTGAATTCTCTATCAGAGCACATTCAGCTAAATATGTCTGTAGAGGAGGTGAGTGTGAGTGAAAATAAAGAGACAAAGCACCTCATAAAGCCTGATCAACCTTCTTGGAAGAACATGAGATATGAGGGGTCTGGGAAAAACTGCTGTTGTTGAGGAATGCAGTGTGCCCTCAGATATGAAAAGGTATGTATGTATTTTTTGTAAATAAGTAGAATTATGTAAGTTATATTAGGCACAGCACCAACTGTTGTTCCTAACTGTGATAAACAAGATGCCCCAGTTTCACTTTATCTCTCTGAGAAAAAGCGGGAAACTGTGAAGTTCCTTTAAAGCTGGTACTTTCACAGTGTGCAGCCAGATATGTCTCTTGACACATGATGTGCTTCCAAGATGACTCCTGACAATTAGTCAACCTGTTACCTTTTCAAAATGTTTGAGTGTGACTATTTTCTTGAAAACAAAAGCCTGGGTGCTGGTGGGTAAGAGGAAGAAGAGGACTAGTCCATTTTTGCGTCTTGCTGTATTGTGGAGCTGAGCCATGAGAGTTTTGACCCATGTCTGGATGTGGTACCCTGGCAATGAGCTGCTTCAATTGGCACAAATATGAACAGATAAGATAATGGGTGGTGGATTTTCAACTCTTGCTGGACTTCAGCAAGTCTGAATATTAATAATTATATATTTCAAAATATACTCAGGTTGAAATATAAATATATTTCAACCTGAGTACTTTTATTCTACAACAAAAATAACACTGTACATATATTAATACCACAATATAAAGCTTAGAGACAGAAAATACCCTGTAATAGATACAAACTCAATACAATTCAAAGGCAAGACAATATAAGTGTTGCAAATACCCAGAGATTTAAAATTTTCATTAGTTTTAGATTATTCTTGAGGAGTATTCACATAAAATATCCTCTGTTAAATGGTGCATACAAAGTGGAAGTTTTTTATTCTCATATAGGAATTTTTCTATGACATATCAATTGAATTTCACAATTTGTCATTTATAGGAATCAGGAAAAAATATTTGTTTCAATGCACTATATAATGGACAGAGCATCCCACCCTGTAGAATAAAATAAATTTCCAATACGAACTTATAATTCTCATAATAAAAAAAGTCTTTCAGGTTCAAATAACTAATACATCTTGATATTTTATTAAGTTTAGTAGAAGGTTTCACTAATGGTATAGCCCTCCAAAACAGCTGAGGGATGGCATGTATTAATATCACACTATAAAACCATCTTACAAGACAAAGCTGGAGAAGAATTTAAGTTAGCTACTAAAACAGTGTATATAATAAAATTCAGAATATACCAGGAATCCAGGAATTGAGTATGCTAAAATGAAAAAAAAGTATATGTATATATAAAATTTAAGAATTCTTCATGAACTTCAGTGGATTATTTAAGTATCTGATTTGTGCTGTTCTACACCATGAATTATGCTGTAGTGTGAAACTGCTGCACATTCATGGAACGTATACAGTCACTCAACTATGTGTAAATATGCCGTCCCACTGACCTGAGTCCAGAATGAACCTGTTTGTTAAATTTACTGTCTAAACTGATAAATATCATGTCCAAGGGATCTGATGAAAATCTCTGTGCTCTGTCTGTCATTCAGAGCATAAATTAACAAGAAATATAGTTTGCCACAGTATTATTGCTTAGTTCTCATAATGCAAACAAAAGATAGATAAACATAGCCTCTTCTTCCCTAGTTGTCTGGGTTACATTGTATGAATTTTTTTTTTAAGTAAATAGAATGATGGAAAAGAAAATAGGGTGATTCATTTATTTGTACATGAAGGGGTTTAAAGAATGATTATAAAACTTAGAATAGCAGCAGCTGTTGGACTACCTAACATTTAGCTTTCAGGCATTGCTGTTCATTTAAAGAGTGGTCAGTCTCTTTCTGCTTCAGCACATCAGTTTAAATAGATTGCATTGAGATGAAAGCTGGTTAGTTGAACAGTTTTTACATTGAAGTATTTTAAAATCATTACATATTTTTAAATCTTAATTCCTCATGTTAAAAGTAGGAGCTACTGGTATCAATCAACATGAAAAATTTCCCCATGGTGGTGAACTAGCTAAGTATTCTATGATCACACTGAATAAAATATGAGGTAGTGGTGTAAAGTTTAATCATCCTGTTTCTTCAATTTCCTTCTTTCTTTTCAACAGCAGCCGCTGGGGGAACAACTCACTTTTCTGCTTTGTGGAAAGCTCAGGCTAAGGATTTTCTGAGCTCTTTTAATTACTCGGTCTAAGCTAGAGATGCCAAAGGACCCACTAAGCAACAATAAGGGGTAATGACTTATGCATAGAAAATTGAAAAGTGTTCATCTTGGTAGAACAAAGGAGAATAAAACACAACTAATGGCAAGTAAAATTGAAAACACAGAAGAAAAGAAGGTGAACTGTATAGATTTCAAAAAGCAATCTATAGCTGCAATTAGAAACTATGCATTAAATCAAGTTTTGGCTCTTTTGAGGAATTGAAAGTCACAAGGGTAGTTCAGAGTACTGTACCTACTTAATAGATTATCGATTTTCAAAAAAAGATAGCAGGACATATTTCATGTAGAGCTATCAAATTCACACTTATGGTACTTTTACTTTCCTTTTCTTCTTTTTTTTCCCCCCTTTTTTTGGCTTAGTTGACTGCTAATTGCATTTTGGTTTAGTATTGAGGCAGCAAATTCATGATTGCTTTTGGGAAGCGTTGTCTCCCAGACACATATTGTTCAAGACATCTAAATGAAACCCTGATAAAACTTTTGCAATCTTTCTTATAGCTGCAAAGTTATAAAAGAATATGAGAACATATTGAGTTCTTTTGAGAATATGAGTTGCTATTTCAGTGTTTTGGTCTTCTTTCCTACCTCATCCTTCCAGCAAGACCTGGACAAATTCTCCCTTGGTTTCCTTGTCATTTGAAGTAGCCAGGGTAATCACACTGGGAAGAGTGGCTGCTAGAAATTCCTGATGCACTCATGGGACCCCTAGACTACGACAACAGCCATTTCTGAGCCACTTTTATGCAGGGGGGAAGAAAAGGGTAAAAAAACCTTAAACTGATATTATAAAATACAGGGTAATACAAAAGACCATTGCCTTTTATGTGTAGTCCTGAAAAGAGTGGAATGCCAAAAGTCACAAGTCCAATAGGGCCTTTGAGTTTTTTGTCAAAGTTGCATACAAAAAAATTCAAGACTTTTTGGAGGAACTATTTTAATTCCATCACACATCAATAGTAACTATATTTCTGTCTATTGGAAATACAAGGATTTGGACATGAGGCAAATAAAAACTTAGACATTAATTGGCAAGATAACATGATGAATTCCATTTAAAGCAAATTCCTGAAAGATTCATGCCTAAAATATAGCTTATACAGTGCTGATATTTGTATAGACACTTTGATTTGTTACATTATGCAGCTCATTTTTTACTACAAAATATGCCTAATTGCACACATGACCTGAAGAAAAGTCTGTTTAAGGCTACAAAGAACAGAAGTGACAGAGCAAAAACTTTTTGAAATTTAGTAAGTTATTCTAGGGAGTTATGACATTTATTCCACATTCATATTCCTGAGCATGCAGTATTTGTTGCTGTCTTACAAAGGGTGCAAGAATGGGAAAACCTTTAATTTGACTCATTCTGTCAGCCTTACCATTAAAAGTGAATTTTTAAAAACAGTTTGAAATCAGTCACTTTTGATTACCAATATTCTCTCGGTATGACTACAGAAGTAATATTTTAAATGTGTAGAAATATATTTGAGCTAAGAAGTTACATTTAATTTTAATATATCTTCCTAAAAAAAACCTGACTTAATTTGAGAAACCAAACATTTTATTCTGGTTTTTACTGTGCTTTATTTGATGGCTAAAACAGATGCCCAGCAAGAATATGACCCACTATATCCAGTTCTTTTAGTGGAATTAAATTATCTGGTACCTCTCTATAAAACTGCTGTGGTTTTTTTGGGGTTTTTTTTTTTGTTTGTTTGTTTGTTTTTGGGTTTTTTTTCTTTTTAAATGTTGTTGTTGTTGTTGATGTTGTTTATTTGGGGGTTTTATTTGTTTGTTTGGATGAAACAAATCTCTCTTGGACAACTCTCTCAAGCCACTCCAAAAATAGTTTCAGAATTTCTAATTTCATTTTGTTTGGATGTAGCTTCCACAACTGAGTTTTCATAACAACTTTCTCTTCATGTAGTGTCACTTAGGCCCTGTGATGTTAAAAACAAATTTCCTATTTATCTTGTTTAATAACTTTTTTTGATAGAATGCTTGCTTCAACATCTTAAATATGCTGAGGGATGAGCTTTTCTAAAGCCTCACTTTTTTTTTTCTGCCTTTTTTTTTTTCCTCCAAATCTGGATTCCATTATGAACAACTACTTCACTGCATATTTGGACAGGTACTATATTTTTTCTATGAAATTAGTTATTTTCTATGCCATATGATCAGCCTTAACAATAAAGGCTCACTACTACCATATGAACATTAGTCCCAAAGTCATTAGGAAAATGTTTTTCTTTTTTTTTTTTTTTTCATGTGGGCTTTGCCCTTTTGAAAATATGTGACAATAAAATTACTCATTTTTTAGAAAACATAAATTTGTCATTTTTCTCATCTAGCATAGTACATCATATACCATTTGTGTCATTATTATGTCACAGAATTCTTTGGAAATGCAAAATAGTGCTCAAAAATATAAATTCAATCTAACCATTTGAAATACCAAAGTAATTTTTCATTGTTAGCTCTTTTCATTGAATTCAAACTTCCTTCATACCTAAAATAAGGCGAGAACATTCGCTTCTCTATTGGCATGGTTCTGTGTCACATCTCTGGAGAAACTTTTCTGACTAGACTTGAGTTTACTTTGCTAAATAGATATTTAAATTTGGTGTCAAAAAACAGTTTTAAATGGAAAGATGATAAAAGCAGCATTTAATTTTAAAAATATTTATTTTGATTTCTTGTATATAAGTTTTTCAGATAGATGTGTCTGGACATTTTAAATGTTAGTTTTTATTTATTTATGTTTATGATTATATATGTTTAATTAAGTGGAAATTTGAAATCCAAGTGAATGATAATCACGTAGATCTATTGTATCCAAATGTTTTCAGCCAGCAATTTACTTTCAGTCTTTATTGAAACCCTAAAATGGAAGAAGACTCTGACAAGACTGATACAGAAGGCTCATTCACGAGACTCAGGGAAAAATACATGCAGTGACTGACTGTGGCCATTGCAAAGAATACTGAATTTATCTCAGCACAAAGGGGACTGAGGGGTGGCCCTTGGCCTGAAGAAATGGCTATATATGCACCAGTCGGCCCCATGAGCTGAGCACATTTGGCAGCAAACCTCATCACTCAAGTGGATTAACTGGCTTTATCTCTACAGCGAAATAATCCTTCAGACTATAGAGCATTACTGAGCATTGCATTTGTATTGTGATTCTGCTGTAAATTACAACTGTTGTGTTCTCATGAGTGTCATTTGTATCTGTCCTGAGATTTACCTATACAGTTGTATCCCTCACCAAATTAAAATTCAGTATAGCAGAAAAAAATTACAATTCAATATTAAGCACTTTCCACATGTAGATCATTTTAAAAAAAGCTTGGTCAGAATGTATTAGGCTCTGATAAAGCCCTAAAGGAAAAGCCTCATTCTCCCATGTTAGCAGTGTTCACTTATCTCCCTGCAGTCCCATCCGAATTTACATGAGGGAAATAAATGAATGTTATCAGAGAATTTGGAAGTAGTCAACTGTACTAATAACCAGCTGTAGCATTTCCTGTTCACAAGTAAAGAATGGCAAGGGACAAAAGCTTTGGTTCATGTGCATTTTCAGAGAGTGAGTTTCAAAAGGAAGTTTGCATTTTTAGTGCAACCTTACCTCTCTGAAGAGAAGTATGCTGTTCTCAAAGTAACTTACTCCTTTACTCCCATTTAAGACAGATTTGTCGCTTATAGTTCAAAACATTCTAACATGGAAATTATAAATTGACAAAGAATCATAAATAAATGCACAAATATGAACACAATTAAGCTAGAGTAGATATGCAGGGAAGAATTCACAAGCTCTCTTAATTTTGTTATTAAAGATTGAGCCTTTTTGGAAAAGATATTGTCTGGTGGATGGTTTTAAACTTAACTGAAGTAATTCAGTAAAAATCCTTCTGCTGTGTGAAGATATCAATTTAAGATGTCAAAGAGTGCAATGTATTTACAATACTTTTGGTAGCTTAGACGAGGTTAATTATTTTATTTGTAATATTCCTGTGAAGGAGGAAGAGTCACCTGCTTTAATGCTGGGGTTTTGCTTTGGTTGTTTCTTTTTTTTTCAAAATGACACAGAACAGTTGTATCACAGAATCATAGAGTAGTTTGGATTAAAATGAACCTTTAAAGGGTCTCTGGTTCCAGCACCCCTGGCATGGGTAGCTGCACCTTCCCCCAAACCATGTTTCTCAAAGCCCCATCCAACCTGGCTTTGAACCTTTCAAAGGTTGCATGAAGCATTCTCATCAGCTCTGGTCAAGAAGCCCATGCCGGAGCATGGCTTCTCTGGGGGAGCCCACACTGGATAAGGCTCCAAGCAGAACCCGTGACCCTGTGGAGAAAGAAGTCCATGATGGAGTAGGTTTTCTGGCAAGACTTGTGACCCTGAGGGAAACCCACACTGGAGCAGTCTTTTCCTCAAGGACTGCACCCTATGAAAGGGACCCACAATGAAGCAAGGGAAGAATTTGAGATGTCCTCCCCCTGAGGAGGAAGTAACAGCAGAGACCTGTGATAAATTAACCACAGTGTCCATTTCCTTGCTCCACAGTGGAGGAGGAGGAAGTAGAGAATTCAGGAATAAAGTTAAGGGCAAAAAGAAGGAGGATTTGGTTGGAAGGGAGATTTAAATTAGTTTGTATTTCTCATTATCCTGCTCTGTTTCATTGGCAATAAATGAAATTATTTTCCCAAAGCCCAGATATTTTGTCTGTGTTGACAGCTGTTGAATGGCCTCTGTGTCCTTATCTCAGCCCATGAATTTTACTTTTTCTCTCCTGTTGGTGGTGAGGAAATAATAGAACAACTTGGTGGGCACCTGATGATCAGCCCAAGTCAATTCACCACAGCTTCGTCCCAGCATTTTTCAGTCTTGACAATAAAGTCATGACTTTATGGCTGCCCAGCTGGGCCATCGCCCATGACAATTTACTAGAGAAATATGGCCTGATTCCTTTGTGGAGTATCACAGGTGTTTCCCTGTGATTCAGCAGGCCCTGGTTCTTTTCTGTTGTGCAAAACTCCACTTGCTTCCCCTTTTAAAATGCAGACATTGAAACAGGCAGTCTGAAACATAATTTTATATGAATTAAGAGACAGAATGAAATGAATTGTTTAATAGCACTGTATTAACCAAAGTGGAAAAGAATGCTGAATATAATACAATTCTCTGATTTAAGTTAAACTACTTGGAAAATAAGCATTTTGATTTTTTTTAATAGTACATACAGTAATAATGAAAACTTGAATTCCATTTATGAGTGTAATTCACATAATATCAAGAATCTTCAGAACATTTTCAGCTCTGAATGGGGAATATATGACTTACCATTAGGAACTTATGATTAAAATATTACTTCTTCAGGCTGGCTTCTCTATTCTTAAAATAGATATATTATTACAGAACTGTGCTTGGGCTTTAGTTTCTACTCTCCAGCTCTTAGCAGTCTTTATTTATTAATGATACATAACTAGTTTCAACTTTGTATTTCTTTATGAAAATGCCTCAATAGACAATATATTTATCTGATTAAAATTTCTCTTTTCTACTGAAAATAAGTATAAGTATGTACATGTATGAAGATTTCATAAAAGACCTTTCACTATCCAAGGTTCAACAGATAGCTCAAAGTGTCTCCTAAAGGAAAGTATTTGCAAATATACTACCAAATATCTTTTTGAAAATTCTGGTATTTAATAACATTAAATAAATAGAGTAATTTTTCCATTAAAAACAAGAATGCTATTTCTAGATTTAATAAGTATTTTTTTATTTCATACTTTCAAAGAAAAAGTAAACTGTGCACCTCATTTATATATGTAATCATAAGTATCTTTTAGTCAATATGATTTGTTTGTTTACTTATTACTTTTCATTGAGAGCACACAGAGTCCAGTATTAAGGGAATGCACTGAGATCTGTAATGTTGCATACCAGGCTACAGATCTACAAAAATATCTTGCATTCATATACATACATAAGAATAATGAAGAAAATACACATACAAATGTCTCTGCAAAACTCAAAAGTTTATCAAGAGTATTTTGGAAAATTACATAATTGTCAATTGTGTAAATGAATTGTCAAAAGTGTCCTTTGAAAGATAAAGCGTTGTTGAATACTAATCACTTAAATCGGTTTTAAGTTTTTTTAAAAAAATTCAGCAATGTATATGAAGTAAGACAGTTAAGAGGGAAAGACTTTTAGAATGAAAATTACAGAATTTCATTATGTATATCCAATAAAATGCATCTCTCAGAAAAGGCAAAGACACAGTACTTACTGTTATGTCTAAGAAGAGATATCAAGGCCCAAACAGAAGCAGATTCTAGACTTTCTTTTATCTGAATTTTCTGTGAGTTGTGAACAACAAAAAACCTGTAATGATTAATTAAATACTATAACATCTGCATTTCATACTTGCGTGTAAGGGATTCTTCTGCACTAAACAAAGTCACAAGACTTGGCTGACTTTTTCAGTGTGGCTATTAAAGAAAGAAGGAAAAATATAACACATTATTTGGAAAGGAATTACCAAATACCTAGAAGACATTGGATTTTGACTCAGTCAGATGCAATTTAGTGATGAAAAATATGTTCTGTATTTGCAAGCCTTTGCAAGCCAAGAGGGTTGTCTGAAAACCCTCTGTGTTGATGTCTCTGTGGGTGGGAATACAGGATCTGTTGTGTTATTCTGGGAAATAGCTCCACCTTAGACTTTCAACACATCAGAGCATGTTATAATTTAGAACCAAAGTCTTAATCTAAGAATGATTTGTAAAGATGATCTTTCATATCCACTTGGTAAATGTTTTTGTCCTGTATTATGGTTTAATTAATAGAAAAGGAGGGAGGGAAAAATATAACATTAATTTGAAACAGTCATAGATAATGCATATACATTTATTTCCATGTATTATTTTAAATAATGGCAATATGTTAATAATTTTAATAGTATTAAACTTTAATACTGAAATATTTTTTCTCTTGATATTTTTAAATACAAACATAAAAAATATAGTTTTAAAATTATATCTATCTCTGTTCTTCACCCTATAGTCTTTTGTTTCCAAATCTTCTTCCAGTTTAGAGCACACAGTAAAGGATATTCTTCTGGTGAAACTCACCAAATAAGTGAGGCTATCAAGATAGTCAGTAAATGATTAGTCAGGCAAAAAATAAGGTTTTCTAAGATCTCCAAAGAGGAGTGGCTCCAAGAGGCTGTAGCTAGCACTAAGGTAGCAACTTTGTGAGATGAGTGCCAGCACAATTTGGAGAAATGTGTTCATTATCTTAGAAATCAATTGAATTGTAAAATGCTAGAATAGATGGATTATATATATAAAGGCATCTATCCTGTACTGAACTATAGTCTATACAAAATAAATTGTTTCGAAAATGGTGGGAAAACTGTACTCTATTAGATGAGAAAAATCTAATTAGATGTACTTTTTATACAAGACAAACATATGACAGTTTAAAGTATTACTGGTTTTCCCATGTGTCCCACATTTTCAAAAAGCTTAATTTTCACTATTCTTTCCCCTGGATGGTATAGTGCTATAATTCTTACTCTTTATTTCTTTTGAAAAAAATAATGTTTCATATATGGCAATGCTTTTTTCTTCTCTTCTTTCATTAAATTTTGTTGCTTTTAATGTTTGGTAATTTTCTTTTAGTAATTTAGTAAGCAAGCCTTAAATATTCTATCTATCAGTTTTTGAACGGCTTGGTTTTTGGCAGCAGGGTGGACACAAAGGTAGCTCCTGTGAAAAGTTCCTGGAAGGTTCCACCATGTCCAGCAGAGGCAATCCGTGATGGCTCATAAAATGGACATGCTGTTGGCCCCAAATTGGCCAGTAAGAGAGGTTGGTAATGCCTCTGTGATGGGGTATTTATGAAGAAAATTGTCTTGGGTTATGTAACAAAAAAAAAAAGTGTATTCTATTTCATCTGTTGAAACCAGTTGGGGAGATGTGGGGGCTTTTTTCCTTTATGTCTTGTAGCTCCAGGGGGAGGAGGGTGGATGCCTTCTGACAATAGGCCAGCTGTTAAAACCAGGTGGGGCAGTGTTTCTTATCTCTTCCACCACTGTACACCCTTGGGGGGATATCTTCTGTTAATGGGCCATTAAGGCTCACCAGTGACACGTTACACCATCCCATTGTGAGATGCTCCACCCAGTGGGGAGGATGTAGGAACACCAAGCATTCTCTTTTCCACTGGACTGTCAGAGGAAGACTGGACTCATCTCACTGCCACTACAGGATCATCTCTACTTCAACAGAACCACATCTGTCACTCCTGGAGGACTTATTTGGCCTGCTTCCAACACCCTGGCTGACAGGGTGTCAGGTTGTATTCCTGACTCCGTCAGGATTTTCTAGGACTTTTGTTTGTTTGCTTGCTTGGTGGTTTTTTTTGGTTATTTTGTTTTGTTTTGTTTTGTTTTGTTTTATTATTGCATTTGCATTTTTAATATTCCTAGTAAAGAACTGCTACTCCTTTTCCCATATTTTTGCCTAAAAGTTCCTAATTGCAAAATTATAATAATTTGGAGGGAGGGCGTTTTACATTCTCCATTCCCTGACAGATACCTGTGTTTTTAAACCAAGACAAAAATCAAAACAAAATTATTCAATTTTTTCTTCTAGCCAGAGAATAAAGGGAGGTGAGAGCATGAAGGAAAACAACACATTGACACCAAGGTGGAGAAGGAGGGGCAGGAGCTGTTCCAGGCACTGGAGATGAGGTTCTTCTGCAAGCCGTGGTGAGATTGTGGGGAAGCAGCTGTGCCCCTCAGCCCCTGGGGATCCACGGTGGATACAGAGATCCACCCACAGGCTGTGGGGATCCTTGAGGGATGCAGAGATCCACCCACAGCCCCTGGGGATCCTTGAAGGATGCAGAGATCCATCCACAGCCCCTGGGGATCCAGGGGGATGCAGAGATCCACCCACAGCCCCTGGGGGAGGTGCCCATGCCGGAGCAGTGGGTGCCTGGAGGAGGCTGTGATCCTGTGGGAGACCCGGTGGAGAGAGGCTGGAGCAGCCTGTTCCTGCGGGACCACACCCCATGGGAACAGAGACCCAAGTCACGGCAGTTTTGGGAGCGCTGTGTGCCCCTGGGAGGAATTCACATTACAGCAGGTGCAGTATGACTGCTGCTCGTGGAAGAGGACCCACACTGAAGAAATTCACAGAGATCTGTCTCCCATGGGAGGGACCCCATGGTGCAGCAGGGGAAGGACTCCTCTCCCAGAGCAGTGTGGGAAAATCTCAGTGATGAACTGACCAAACTCTGCTGCCTTGTCTCCCTGCACTGTTGGTGGGAAGGAGAGAGGGGCTGGGGCAGGGGGAAGATGTTTTAAATGCTTATTTTACCTCCCATTATCCTCATCTGATTCTGTTAGTAATAAATTCACTTTCCTACTCAACTTGAGCTTGTTTTGCCCTTGAAGTGCTTCTCCTTTTCTCACTCATGAACCCTTCATTATATTTTTCCCCCTCTGCTGCCCAGTTGTAGTAGGAGAGGGTGAGTGCGTGAGTGACTCTCCTGGGTGACTGGCATTGGGCCAGTGTCAAACCACAACATCAGTTTACTACAAAAAATCAAACAGCACCACCATACAAAGCTGGAAGGTTACAAAGATTAGGAAACTGTGTCTCAGCATACCCTGTCTGTGCTCCAAAATCTTTTAGAGCTTTGTGAGCTGACTGGATAGATTTTTTTTCTTTTTAGTGTATGTAAACCAACAGGGCTCTTAAATACCAAAGCTATTTTTGATTTGAGTAAAAAACAGAACTAAGTCTTTTAAAAATTAGGAAAACAAAGTAATAAAACCTACAGAACAGAAATAAAAGGTCAACTCAGAGACTGACAACAAGGACTAGGACAGCATAGTGATTTTGGTCCTTACTTTCTGATACCCAGTCACATCATGCTAAAAAGAACATAACACACAGTTCATAAGCTACAAATAAGAGAAAATATCTACCAAAAAAAGAGATAACATTTGTAATGCTCTTCAGCTTGTCACAGAGTTTAGAATTACATGGTATCTGCATCATTTTGTTATAAATGCATAGACAATTAAATTAATAAAAGAATTTTATTAATAATTTACAAAATAGAATTTAGGAAAACAAACAAACAAACAAACAAAAAACAAACAAAAAAAACCAAACAAAAATCAGTGTTGAGCCCAGGGTCGGCACTGGGTGAACTCATCTTTGGCCTATATTGCACCGGAGCTCCCCTGTTCACCATTTCAGTCTCTGCAGGGTCAGTTTATATACAGTTTCTTTGGCTGAACAGGACATTTATTCATACTTCTTTGTCTTTCTGACTTCTTTTCCATATTCATGTAATTCTGTCCTCACTGCTGACCGTGATGGTTGAGTGGATTTCTGAGTAGAGATGAATACTTGATTCGATTTCTGGGAATCTTGTATTGGGATGCACACCCCAGATGATGGAGGCTAGATCCATATCAGGCATTTATTGTCGAGTTCACCTCTGAAGTGGGCTTATCTATCCTTGGAGTCACCCTCCTTTCTGCTGCAAATTGTGGTCCTTGCCCAAGTTTCTGGCGAGGGAATTTACAATTCCTGATCATTTTTCTTTATTTCCAAGCCCGAGTGACTGCTACCGTACTCCTTCTAAAACATGACTGATTTTACACCATCAGTCACAAAAATGAGTTATTTCACATTGTATTACATGAACACGAATAATTTCACATTCACATTATGAACACGAGTTATCTCACGAGTTATCATATATTACAATTTTAACACAGGAATTATTCATTGTGTTTACTTTCTTGGTGGAGGCTGGTCGCTAAGCTCAGCACAGAGACTGTGAAACACTCTCCCTCACTCCAAGAGAGAGATATACAGCGCTTTAGAGCAATTGCTCCACATTTAAATGAAACTTGACTTTCCACTGCCTGCAAAATACCTGAACAGAAGCAAAACTCTTTGTAAACCACTGAATCTGTAGATACTTCCAGAGAATATGAATTCTCTTGATGCTAGAAATTTAAATGTCATCCTTAGAAACACAGTTGACAAAGTACCCAGTAGGTTTATTTACTGGAGGATCTTTTTGTCAGTTTATTTAACTTCTGCAGTGTCTAGAAGCTCCATTGAATCGACTTGGGTAGACTGAATTTCACCCTCCATCCATACAAAACAGTAAATTTTTTCCTTCACTGGTAAAGCTAATGCTTTGAAAAAGAATGTAATAACCTACCTACTTTTCAGGAAAATCTCCACTGCCTTACCTTTTGAAATTTTCTTCTTTTCTGCAAACGGAGTTGGATTTCTTTTTTCTTTTTAATGGACAGAATACTTCATTATATTTTGACAGAAAGGTCTAAAATGTTTGCATTTTTAATGAGACACAAAACTTACCTTTCATACAAAGTAACTGCTCTCATAATCAAAATGTTTTCCTGTTTCTAATATGACATCCAGGACAAAAACAAAAACAAAAACACAACAAAATCAAAAAATCTTTACTATTTCCTAATCTTCTAATGTTAATCTTTGACTATGAAAAAAAAATCAAGAAAGATTAAGAGTATCTTTATATTTTAATGAAAACCAAAACATATTTTTCAGAGTTTTACTTTGTTCTCTTGATCTTTAAGATCTCAAGGGACTACAACCTAATTAAAATTGTAACTAGTTTTCATAAAAATATATTACATTGAATAATATTCCAGAAGAACATTTCATTTTTATTTCTACTTGTATAAATTACATAATATAGATTCAATTTTCTTTCTCAGTGTTAAAATTTAACAGTGCAGACCTGCTCATGGATAAGGCTCCATGGTCTGTAGTTGTTCTTGATAAGTTGTTCCATTAGATTCTCTCAAGTACAAGACTGTGAAATGAATAAATTTCCTTCAAAAGAATCATTAAGGATTAGATCATAAACCTTTCACTCCCTTTGATATAAAGATATTTGAGTTCAGTCCAATTAAATCAAATTATTGTTTTAGCAACACTTGATAATTATTATTATTATTATTAAAACTTGTTTTTAATAACCACAATAACACTTTTTCCTAAATAAATAAAATAAAGAAAAATGTTAGAATTAACAAAAAAGAAATTTGTGAGTTCAGGGAATCAAGAAAGTGTTTCTTTTTATGTGTCCCAGTAGAGGGCTAATAAATCCATGAAGTTATTCTATTGAATGTGGCAGCAGGTTCCTTATTTATATTGTTTATTTTAATAAAAATAAATAATTTTTTTCCAAGATGACTAAATATTTAGTGTCAGAAATATAAGGCTCTAAGGCCTAGATTATGGACATATCTTTATGTACTTTCTTTGAATGAGTATACATATAAGTAGCCTTACATTTTGATCTAGAATGGCTCCAAGAAATAAAAAGATGTTGCTCTATACAATATAAAATAATAATAAGTTTTCTTGAAGCTCAGAGATCTCATTCTCCATTCCAGTACTAAATGACAACAGAAAGAGATACCACCAAATAAAACAGAGTCCCAGCAGCTTGTGTACAGGACTTAGGAATATCAGTATCAAGAATATCATGATCTTTTCCTCAGTACTGTGAAAGGCACCTGAATATCCCAACTCATCTACGTCCTTGTATCCACTTTCTTATGTGGATAAAACAAAACAAAAAGTGTATCTTCCATTTTCCAGAGATGCCAAATGCATACAGCAGAAAGAACATGCTTTCTGCTTATTATTATTATGGTTCTATTCTTACAAGAAATTTTCATAGGAAAAAATGTACAGTGTAAGGATTCCAGATGGATGACAAAACTTTTTTTTTGTCTAGTAACAGGGGCTAATTTAGACTGGCTTTGAGAAGAAGGAAAAATCAATATAACAATCAGAATGAAAAAAAATCAGGCTATGGTGGAAAAGAAAACTTTCATATTACAGTCCTTAAAATGTCACCTTCTAGAGGGAACAGTTTAGCATGAAGCCTAAAGGGATAACTGTTCCCGAAAGCAGAACAAAGAATATAATCAAATTTTATGGGTTCGGGTACTGTTATGTGGTTCGCTTCTTATAATGAAGTGGTATAATTACTTTTTTAAGCCAATGAATTGGGATGTAGTTCTTTTAAGTAAACAGTGCCAGTCAAAGTTTCTTGATGAAATTCCTTTTTGAGTAATCACATTATTTATGTCTCAGAAGAGTTTTTTGTCTGTTTTTCATTTTGTTCTGTCTTGCTTATCTTAAGTGTTCTGGAGGGTATTTTTGGAGAGTCAGTTAAAAAAATGCCTCTAATTGTTAGGTAGAGAAATGTTTTCTATAAATAATAAAAAATAAATTTTAAGGATAACTTGAAATAATTATCAAATCAATGATACACTTATATGATTTACATACAATTATATATTGATCATTCATATGTGTCATCTATATTGTGTCTCTGTATTTTGATAACTTCTGGGCTTTTCCTTGAAAATATTGAAAAAATAAGTATGGCTCAAAATTCTTTTTGTGCCAGTTTCTGTGTTTCTTCTCTCTTGTCCTTTTCCAATAGGCATATGCACCTATCAACAGAATCTGTGATGTTTACGGGTACATCTGTTCTTTTTTCGTATCCTCAGCTTGAAGATATAAACCTACCTTCATGCCATTATAAGCATGCCTAAGGAAGATGCTATAATCATAAGGTTTTAAACTGTAGTATGTGTCCTAAAGTGAGAAATAAGCAACAGAAGCACATGAGTACAGACTTTGTTTACAGGCAAATGCTCTTCATAATAAAGAAGGGAAGAAAATTGTACAAAGTGCATCCTCCATAATCTACATAACTGTACATGAAATGATTTTTGAAGTTTTCCATGTGTCATCTGTGGTCTTTAAAAATACCTGTTACTGGCAATCAACTCTGTATACAAGATTTCACAGAAAAAGAGACATGTTGAAGGTTAGATTTATTTCTTTTTTATTTATAGAATTTTTTTTCCTATAGGTTGCTAGAAACTAACTACTGGGTACATATAGGTACTTAAGCAAAACAAAGGGTCCAAAGGAGAGCAGTTGCAGTACCTGGCTCCACTTCTTTTGTCTCAGGGAGTTTCTCTTGGAGGTAGAAGATAACTCGAGTTTTATGGGGTGTAGAAAAGGACGGAGCTGGGAGCAGCTGCTCGCTCTCGCTCTAGACATCAAAAGGCGCATGGCCAAGCTGTTATTATCACAACCAAGTTAGATTTTGGGAATCTACCATCATCTGCTTGTGTGCCCAGGAACTCTGATCTCACCTCCTCCTGCGCTTCTGGAGCTGGGTCGGCCCTGTCCCGCCACCACCGCATCTGCCCAGGCACTGCCCTGGGTCTTTGCTACGCTGCACCCTGCACTGACCTGCCCTGCTGGGACATCCCCCAGTTCCAGCTACCACCAGGGAGCTTCTGATACATCCACCTCATCCACCAGCCCGGGATTCCTGCACATTCCTGCCGTTTCTAGCTTGGTGCTCCTTGGAGTCCTGCAGGGACACCAAGATCAGATGGCCCCGGGCTTTGTGAAGCAAAGCCCCTCGAGGTTCCTGGTTCTGTTTTGTTGTTAATGCTGTAGCTGTTGTTTTGTTTGACTTGTCATACATACAAGTAAAGAACTGCTATTTTTATCCTGATACCTTTGCCTGAGAGCCCCCTTAATTTCAAAATTATAATAATTCAGAGGGAAGAGGTTTACATTCTCCATTCCAAGGGAGGCTCTGGCTTTTCCCTAGCAAACACCTGTCTTTCAAACTAACAAAAAAACTCGTTGGGTACATTTCAAATTGGAAAGGACTTTGCCAGAAGAATAAGTAAAATGGATTTAAATGCCAGAGAGTACTTATAAACATATTAACACTGGCAATAGTCCGAAGTATTCCTTGTATTCAATTCCATGTATTCAATTAAAGAGTTTTTAAAGGTATTTTTCCTGCATTTTTAACACCAAATTGTCATGGCTTAATCAGAAATTGAATTATACTGAGTAAATCAGTCAAGCTTAACACAGCAAATCTCTATCTAAATTGAGTCACAGCTGTATTCCAAGAGGAGGGAAGCTGCACTGCTTTTCAGAGTGTAACTCACAGGGCCCTCAAAGACAGAGGTGCTCTCTGGAGAAGAGCTCATACTATGGCATTCAGGAGATCTCAAACCTCCCTTCACCTCTCTAGAGATGCAGCTTCTGGAAAACACTTAGCAAATTTTACAGCTGTACCATCACATCAAGTCTCTGGAGGCACAAGGTGGAGCAAACCACTTGCTCATTTTCAGGGTGAGCTGCCCTTAATGCTAGATGCAAAAGTGGTGTAAAGGAGTAAAACTTCTTTCTTTTTATTTATCTATTTATCTTTAAACTTGCTTCATTTAATTTGGCATACTTGCCAGAAGGAAAATTGGCATATTTCTTAGTGAGAACAAGTTAATCTTCTATAAGTTGCAGACACTGTAATGTGATATTTTAAAACAGCATTCTTATGAAAGCCATGTGGTTGAAGGACATGCTTTCAATATTTCCATGCACTCCTAAGTATCTGCACAGAATGTAGACATAGATCTCAACCTTCATGTTCTTTACTTTAAATAAAACAAAGTTTCAAAACTTATAGATGCAAGTACTTTTAAAGAAAATTAACTCAGCATTGGAAAGGGTGACATAGAAATTTTTGGTGCAGATTAGCATAAAATGAAAAAAAAATACCAAAGGCTTTGGAGTGTTCAGACAAAATTCCTTTAAGTTTTTTTCACCAATAGAAGAAACAAAGAAAAGTATATTTTCTATTCAGTGCCCTGCCTAATAAATGTTGTTCATTAATGTTGGACCTTAAAATAGTGTTTATGATAAGGTCTAAGTTTCTGAATTCTCTACAGTCACATTGCATTTGAAAATGTTTTATGACTCCTCCATTACCAGTTCTGAAAGATGACAGTGATTTTTGTGTGATAGCAAGTGAAATACACTCAGAATTTTAACACAGCTGAAGTGACAAAGGTATGTGTTCATGAAGCACTTGTGCATATACTAACAGAAGTAACAGGATGGTTGCTACCCATACCAGATTATCTCCCTTCCAGTTTTACACTTCATTTTCTCACTGGAAGGTCACAAAATAGATGACAAATTCATGTGTGTCTTATAAGGCTGCATATGTCAGTACAGATCCCTCTGAATCTGGACACTAATATAGATGAGCCAACTGGAGCAACTTCTTTTCTGACCTACTAGTTTCCTGTATCCCTTGGGATTTAGAAAGTTTCTGATTCCGCTGTAGCAATATTCTTTTATTATGTCTGTTCACTTTCTCTCTGTAGATTTCCAATGCATAGCATCACTTTACAGCTTAGTGCTAATAAATATACATGGTTCTGGGCACTACCACAGGTTTCAAGCATTGCCATTATTGAAGTGTGTAATTGTGAAAGATTCATACAGTACTGTACATCATTAATATGATTAGAGTTAAGGAACCTGTAAATGGTATTTTTGAAGTTTGTCTCTGAATATATCAGCATTCTCCAGTGTGGGCATCTTTCTGAGACCTTTTATAATTAAGAAAGCGATTTTTCCAGAAATATGTTGTTATTGAAGCCCTCAGTATTTTCAGAGGGCTGACTTCCTGAGAAATTTGAGTGCCCTTTTTCTAAAATTTTTAAATACCCGCTGTGTAATAAATCAGACTTTAAAAAAATTAACATGCTAGTTAAGTATTAGCATCTTGATAAAATAGGTAAAACTACTTCAGTCTTGTCTGTGATGTCACGGTCTGTCAGAGTCATTGTTCAGATAACTTTGTTAGACATTTCCAAATGGGAAATTAGATTCTTTGTGAATACTGGAAAGCAGCTAAATCATGTTCTGACTTGAATTATTTGCTGATTTAAAACAGAAAGGCTAGTTAAACCTAACAGAGCTAGGTTTAAGAATAACAATAAATTGTGCTTTGGCCTAGTTGGTCGTATCTCCCTGCAATAAAATTTCTACCAACCCAAAATGTGTCAGACAGGTATTTTAGCATCAGTTACTGATACTGAAGGTGCCAATCTCCAAAGCACATATTGTGAATTTACACTGAACAGAATTAGGTTAATAATTACACACAGGTCACGAGACCCAGGCAAGAAATAATTTCACTATGGTTTCAAAAAATGCTCACAGACTCCATCTGTTTGACTAAAACCATTCATCCTCCTCTCATCCTTCTAGTCTACATTTATTTCTACATAAAATATTATTTTTTAAAAAAACTGCTTATACTTGTTAGAACACATTTATTGCCTTTTTACCTGCTGTCTTAAAGTACCTAGAAATATGATAGGCCATTCCAAGGCAAAGCTTATTGGTTGGAAATCTGGTCAAAGGTTGTTTCTGCAGTTTTTGTGGTACTGACCTTAGTCTTTAAGTTCTAATATTATAAGTTTAGATGACATTTATTTCCCATACTGCTTACTTGACTATGTTTTTCTTGTCACCACCAGAAAATTTGAAAATTTGAGATCAAAAAGAACACAAGATGTCTTATAAAGATAAGTACAGTTGGAGATGGAGGTCTACAGGTTTCAGTGAACTGGTACAGCCTGAAATAAAATGTCATGGCTACAGTACTAACCTGGTTCACTACATATATTCTTAAATCTTCCATGTAATTTTCACAAGTACATTTACTGGAATATCTGATATTTTTCAAATTTTCAATGCATTCTTATCTCTCCCCAAGGGAGAACAATGTATTACACAAAGTGTTTTGTTGGGTAGGATACTCTTTGTTGTATCGTTTGGGGTTTTTTTCAACCTGCTTTTCAATGCAGTTTTCAGAAAAGCAACCCTGAGATCAATTGCAGTGCTGGGATTAGAGCTGTGCCTCCAGCTCATATTGCCTCCCAGGAAAGGTCTAATCTTCACAAAAATAATGTATATCTTTTGGTATTTACTATCCACTCATTCTTCTCAATAAATCATCATGGTTAAACAACTTTCTTTATGATTTGTAATAATTCTCCATTCATAGTCATATAAGATTGAATACTACATACACAAAATTAGTGGGAGAACATGTTTAATGATAGGGGGAATGTATAATGATAAAAAAATAACACTTTGTCAAATGAATGCAGATTATTCTCTGAGAGGCTTCACTCCTAATGCTTAGCAGTTCCTGGCTTGAATATAATCTAGATATTGTAATGTTCTGTTTAAGTATAAAATCTCAAAGTTATTTTAGTAGGAAAAACGATATACTATGTATTTTTAAAAGGTTCCTTTTCTTCCTTCAGAAAACAGTGGAAAGCAGACTCCATAATGAGTCATTTAGTTGGTACACTTGGAAGTTTTTCCTCATTTAGAATATATATCTTATGTGACTTTATTCATTATGCATGAGTAGCCAGTCATTCTTACTTTTTTAAATGATTCCAAATTGAGTACTGAAATGCTTCATATCAAATAATTGATATTTGATTTTTTTTTAAACAAAACAACTAAGTATGGTGTTAAATCTTTATAATTTTGAGAGTATTTATAGCTGATGCCGAACACTGAGCAAATGCCCAATTTTTGGCTGAATGAAGTCAATGAGTTTGACAGGCTTGCTTTTTTTTTAAATATATAAATAATAATTCCTATTGTTATTTGTTAATCAGCTACTTTTGACCAGCTGATTGATAAGATGGCTTCTTATGTACCTTTTACAGAATGGATCCACATTTTCAAATATATAAACTTATTCAGGTCTAGATTCTACGTCTGCTGCATCGTGCAGTTTTGAGATCTGATATCTGAGCAAATTCTTAATTCCAGTGTAAACAAAATCAAATATAATTAATAATTTGTGCCTTGATGTGAATGATTGTCTATGTTTTATGTAATTTCTTTCACTCTGCCCCTAATGTCAGCAGACAGTGTGAAAGGGATACTATCTTGTAGTATATGAATGTTCCTGTTCAAGGGCTGCCTTTAAAATTAAGCACAGACATTAGTAAGAGCTGCCTGTTCTACTACAGCTTCACAAGATGTTTGTCCATAATATGCAGAAGCTCATTCAACATAGTGAATTGAATGAGCTATATTGAGAGCCCTGAAAGGTAACCTCTCCATCCACCTGAATATACATTTTTCACCAGAAACACCTTAGCCTTTTCTCCTAAAGCTTATCACTGTCGCATGTTTATCATTATCACACTGCACAAATGGCCTCCATGTCCTTTATACAAGTGTCAGGACTGAAAATGTTCATGGCTTTCACATATCAGGAAAAAAATAAACCTACAAAGCACCATAATACATTATAGTGCACGGCATAAGGCCCTTATAACCTGGGAAAAGTGCATTGCTAGTTTCTCTGGATATGAATTAATCTTTCTGACTTAAAGTATCTTCAAGTATGACACTGTCTTCTCATGAGGTGGAAAAAACCACGAAGGAGGACTATGCTAAGGAAANCTCTGGATATGAATTAATCTTTCTGACTTAAAGTATCTTCAAGTATGACACTGTCTTCTCATGAGGTGGAAAAAAACCATGAAGGAGAACTATGCTAAGGAAAATAAATCTTTTTTTTTTTTTTTTTCAGACAATAGCACCAATTCACTAGGTTGGTCACCACTGAGATCAGAAATGAAAACTGATCAACAACACAAAGAAAATCCTATCAGTTCAGTTGTTTATTTCAATATGAAAACTTTGGTGTTTTATTTTTTTGGTGGTTTGGGTTTTTTTGGGGTTTGTTTAGCTCTTTAATAAATGCAAAACTCTGTCAAAAACAACTGGTGCTGGAATTTTTTTAGAACTGAATATAACTATCTTCAATAAAACAAATGTGAGAAAATATAAGAATTATGGACTTTCCTTTTCCATACATAATTGCTGAAAATAGTGTGCATCTCATCCATCATACTAAGCTATGACTGCATTCAATTAACTTAATATGGTGTTAATGCAATATGGAAGTTGTAGCCCTCATTCATCATATTGTATTATAGCAGTAATACAGTAGTATTGTATTAGACTGATGTAATAAGGCTCTTAATAGAAGGAAATAAAACTATTATCAGGAAACTGCCATTAATACCTGGGATTTTTAAAGGCCATTTCTGTTGTGCTTGTAAATCTTTTACTCACCAAGATGCAATAAGAAAGACCCTCTGAGACTGCAGAAGCACTTGAGTATGTGACATTATGAATGTACTATTTTTGGCTTTTTGATGGAAGAGCACATCTTATAGCACCTAATAAATCTGTGCTGAGAGTTGAAAAGCATATTTTTCTGCTGAACAGTAGGCTGTAATACAGTAGAGATATATAAAAGGTCACGACAAGTTCTAAGTATTTATTCATTTTTCTATGACATCAAGGCCAATTCCTTTTTCTCTCTGCTAGGAACAAAAGGAGGGTTGTTTTTTTTTTTTTGTAACCTTTATTTTTTTCATAAAACATGCTAGATTATTCAAAAATCTTTAGTTATTCTGTGAGTTTATTTCAAGAGAAAAGGGTTTATGTTAGAGTTTACACATGCAATGTGTTTGTTAAATAGATTTGGATTAAACAAAGTTTATATTCAGGGGACCAAATCCGATTGATTGCTTTCATTACCAAAATACTCTGTAAAAGTGGAACTTCAGTCATGCTTCATTTGTCTTCAGAAAGACACAGATTATCCTCATACTCNTTTATTAATTTTTAATTAATTTTATCAAAGTATGAATACTGGACAGGTCTATTAGGAACACATAGAACAATATTCTACCATGTATTTCAGTTTCATCTAATGCAACCCTAAAATGAAATTTTTTCCAGATAGAGAAACTCCCTCTGCAGACTGTAGAACCAGGGCTTATTAAATGCCAGTTAAAAGAAGGGGATTAGGTAAATAAATACAATTATATTTCCCAGTTTTAAGAAACTCTAACATTACACAATGCTCATATTCCATTTATTCTTAAATTTTTCCCTCCNGTTGAAAAGCATATTTTTCTGCTGAACAGTAGGCTGTAATACAGTAGAGATATATAAAAGGTCACGACAAGTTCTAAGTATTTATTCATTTTTCTATGACATCAAGGCCAATTCCTTTTTCTCTCTGCTAGGAACAAAAGGAGGGTTGTTTTTTTTTTTTTGTAACCTTTATTTTTTTCATAAAACATGCTAGATTATTCAAAAATCTTTAGTTATTCTGTGAGTTTATTTCAAGAGAAAAGGGTTTATGTTAGAGTTTACACATGCAATGTGTTTGTTAAATAGATTTGGATTAAACAAAGTTTATATTCAGGGGACCAAATCCGATTGATTGCTTTCATTACCAAAATACTCTGTAAAAGTGGAACTTCAGTCATGCTTCATTTGTCTTCAGAAAGACACAGATTATCCTCATACTCTTGTTTGTTTTGGTCTGGGGTTTTTTGGTGATTTGTTTCTTTTTCCTAAGTCATTTGACAGAGATTTATGGTAAAACATAAGCTCGTTCAGGTAAGATTTTTTTGTCAAATCATACGGCTTTTATTCAAAATCCTAAATTTATGGCATGACAGTATTAATCTTATATAATTTAGTCTCACATGAAAGTATGCAATATCCAAAATTTATATTAATTTTATTATTAATAATAATTTTTATAATCATATTAATTTTTATTAATTTTTAATTAATTTTATCAAAGTATGAATACTGGACAGGTCTATTAGGAACACATAGAACAATATTCTACCATGTATTTCAGTTTCATCTAATGCAACCCTAAAAT
>VXBR01012251.1:0-28356 GCA_013400215.1 Cisticola juncidis | reverse complement strand
TTTTTCCCTCCCAGAAATTTATAAATAAATATATCCCACCTAAATCATATTTCTAGCATAAAATTAAAAGAATATATACTTTTTATATATATAAATCTGTCTAAAGGTTAAACTCGTGATGTTGAGCAGATGATTACTGCAGAGAATATAAAAGTATCTGTGTCGTGACAGAAAATGTTTTCTGAATATATTTGCCACAAAACCAGATAACTGGATAAACATTCAAGACAACACTATTCAGCAGAATCCTTTGTCTGTCTCCTTCACTGTTTGCTCAAATTCACCAAGCTGGAATACCAAGTGTGTGCTCTTGCTTTCTTATTACACAAGATGTATTTATTAAAGTGGTTTTGCATATTGATCTGGAAGTGCTTTGGATACATAAAGAAGAGGCCAAGTTCAGTGAACACAGTTGTACATCCTGCTTTCTGCCCTGTGCAAGTAACAGCATCAATGTTTCCTCTCTTGATTCTCTATAGAGCAAGTCCTAGAAAAAATCTGTAACATTGTAAATACCCCTGTTATCAATTGAATCTGCTGAATAAAATAATTTCTAAGCTTGAAAAGTTGAGATGAATCAAAGTATTTCATCTAAGATCCTGATTTGAAGATCTTCATGGTCAGCAGCTGTGTGTTTTTGCATATGTGTGCACTCAAACTTGCAATTTACCTTTGGAGAATTCTTACTCTCAAGTAAGAATGCACTTAAGGGAGTCTAAAATAGGTTTAGCATTTGAGTCAAGATTACATGTTTTCTGTAATCAGAGCAAAATATATCAATTAGCAGTATACAAGCTGCTCTGAAACATGAACTGTCTATAAATAAGGTAAAGGTAAATGCAAAAGAACATTGTGTACTTTCACAGAAGATTGGTTTCAGGTATATCTTGCTTTTTATTGGCTGTTGTTTAGGTAAACTGAAAGCAAAATTCTACTATCCCAACTTCTTTGACAGTGGTTGGTTGAGACAGGGGAAAAATAAACTAAATAAACAAATAAATAATAATTTCAAGACAGAGCCTTCAATTTATTTGTCCTGAAGATTCATAGAATCATATAATATTATACCATTTAGTTCTGAAGACTGCTAACATAATGGAAAATCTTAGAATATCTTTTATTTTCCTTATAGTTAAAAATAACAGGTAATTTCATAGATAATGAAGTTTCACATAAAGAGAGACACTAGATAATTCCAAAGGGGGGTTGCTGGCAGAACGTCTATGGATGGTCACCCAGTGAGCTGCTTTTTGCTCAAAAAAAGACAAAAAAGTGATGTGGCTTTCCCACATATCAGTAATAGCACCAGATTATAATGAGGAAGAGCAGTAATTACAGAGATAACATACATTTCAAATGCCACTAGCTTTTCACTAGTGCTGCTCTTTCCCATGTACCTTTTGTTGGGAGGAAAATTTGAGACAGCTGTGGGATGAAAGCCCTGTTAGATCAGGATGAGACCCCAGCAGGAGTTTGAGAGTGCTGTTAAGTCTTAGTCTGTGGGAGTATCCTGCAGGGTGCATATTTTGGGAAGGAGGGGTGATCCAGACTTGGTAGTGGCAGATTTACAGTTAGTCTCAATCATATTAAAGACCTTTTTGCAACCTCAGTGGTTCTCTGATCATATGATTCTATATATAAAGTGATTAAAATTTTACCTTCTCACCAAACCACCATTCAGGTGGTTGATAAGAAAACTGTTTAAATAAACCAAAGAGAAATGGCTTGATACAAAAATTTCTTGTGGTATACTTAAAATTAAAAGGTTCTCTAAGAAAAAAAAGAGTCTTTTATACTCCTATTAATAAACTATTCATAACACCTTAGCTTTCTTTGTACTCCTATTTATATCTTCTATAGTTTCCCCTAGAATAATAGCATACCTACCCTAGTGTGATGTCCTTCTAAAATCCCAGGCTTCACTGAAAAACATCGTTTTGTGAAACACAACTGTGTTTACTTAACTTATTAATATTTCACAATTCACAACCTGTAGCTTCTTTAGCTGCATGTAGTGTTTAATGATAAACTCAGGTGCTATTTTTCTTGTATCTTAATTACAAATCATCTTTTCTACTATACTTAACATCTTTTCTACATATACTTAACACTTCCTTGAGAAGTACTTGTGCAATTAATCATCTGCTCCTATTTCATTCTATATGATGCTACTGGATCTTAAGACAAATTCTGTGCTGTTGGGCAGAGTATACTTTAATATGATTTGGACCAGCCCTAGAATAATCCTACAAATTCAGGTAATACTATCTCACAGACTTGTTGTGTTCAGAGGCAATTCCTGTCTTGGATTATATATTTGTATTTTCCTGAATCTGAGTACGAGAGTTTATACTGAAGAAGAAATTTTCAAACACTGGTCCCTGCATCAGAGTTAGCATATTATAAATGTAAAACAGTCTGTTTCAAAATATGAAAAAGATGATAATTGTGGATTGTTTAAAGGAATTTCTTGCATACAAGGATCACAAAATCCATGCTTATGTTGTATAAATATTAAATAAACCAAATAAGTAAATTATTCATCTTGCTATTAGATGCAAATCTCTTATCTCCTGCTGGGTTTTTTTTCATGTTTGAGCTTCCTAGATCTTTTAATTTGACTTTTTTTCCCCAAACTTAACAACCATTTTCCTCAGTTGGCCTTTTATTTTTCACCTTCACAATTTGTTTTATATCTTGAACAATATTGCTCTTATAGACTGATTCAGGAATCTTTTCTAATTCAGGATCTGATCAAAAAGTACACTGAAGTCAGCTGTAATAATCTTTGTACTGGCTCCAGGCAGGTAATATAGAACAAGGTTAAAGATTAACACAGGTGAATATTTCTTTCCAACCTCCCTACAAAAGCCATATNTAACAGAGGTGTCTTGCCTAAAAACATGGGGCTTATTTATTTTTTTAAAGCAGAATAAAGAAGACAAAAGGCATTTGAAAATCAACAGTCTTTTTTTTGAAATAAATTTATTTGGATGGTTTTTGGCTAACATTGAATGTGTTTACAGCTGCAGTGCAGAATACTTTTGTCTCCCACCAATGAGAGACTAATATAAGCCAAGATTTTTGTATTCTACAAATCTGTCATTGCTTTTCCCCTTACTTGCCTTATCAAATATTTCTACTTCTTTCACTGCTCACTTTCTTTTTCTTTCTTTCTTTCTTTCTTTCTTTCTTTCTTTCTTTCTTTCTTTCTTTCTTTCGGCCTAGCATTTTCCTTAAAATTCTTACTAGTTATAATATATCATTTGTATGCATTGGAAATTAGGCATCCTTGTTCTTTACTTTCTTGAAGATTTTATTGGGAAAAGTCTGTATCTCTTATACTTAAGATGTACATACCTATGAATGACTATCTAGTGAAATATTCCGAATGAATTTCTCTGTGTGGAATACAATTAGCACTTGTTGGAAAACTATTTTATTCTTTTCATATAAACTCTCTAAATCCTATCTTGTGTGCAATCACATATGTTGTTTCAGCTGAGTTCTATTCAGGTTCAATGAAAATTTTTCCTGTAAGATTTTTGTTAAATAAATTGTCCAAACCCTTCCCTTAACACTCTTGGATTAAATTTATTGGGGTTTCTTCACCCTATTTCAATACTTGTTCCATAAGAACACTGGTTTTTTCAGTCTTTGTGGTATGAGATCATGTAGACTAGAGTNAAGTTTAATGATATAAAATTGTTCCCAAATTCAGGCTGAACTAACAGAGGTGTCTTGCCTAAAAACATGGGGCTTATTTATTTTTTTAAAGCAGAATAAAGAAGACAAAAGGCATTTGAAAATCAACAGTCTTTTTTTTGAAATAAATTTATTTGGATGGTTTTTGGCTAACATTGAATGTGTTTACAGCTGCAGTGCAGAATACTTTTGTCTCCCACCAATGAGAGACTAATATAAGCCAAGATTTTTGTATTCTACAAATCTGTCATTGCTTTTCCCCTTACTTGCCTTATCAAATATTTCTACTTCTTTCACTGCTCACTTTCTTTTTCTTTCTTTCTTTCTTTCTTTCTTTCTTTCTTTCTTTCTTTCTTTCTTTCTTTCGGCCTAGCATTTTCCTTAAAATTCTTACTAGTTATAATATATCATTTGTATGCATTGGAAATTAGGCATCCTTGTTCTTTACTTTCTTGAAGATTTTATTGGGAAAAGTCTGTATCTCTTATACTTAAGATGTACATACCTATGAATGACTATCTAGTGAAATATTCCGAATGAATTTCTCTGTGTGGAATACAATTAGCACTTGTTGGAAAACTATTTTATTCTTTTCATATAAACTCTCTAAATCCTATCTTGTGTGCAATCACATATGTTGTTTCAGCTGAGTTCTATTCAGGTTCAATGAAAATTTTTCCTGTAAGATTTTTGTTAAATAAATTGTCCAAACCCTTCCCTTAACACTCTTGGATTAAATTTATTGGGGTTTCTTCACCCTATTTCAATACTTGTTCCATAAGAACACTGGTTTTTTCAGTCTTTGTGGTATGAGATCATGTAGACTAGAGTTTTGAGGGGCTTATCTGTCAGCTGGGCTCTGTTTTGTCCTTCCTTTTGTGCCCATTTGGAGATTTTTGTCTGTGAGTTCTATATTGCCTTCTGTGACCTCACATGAAACGTTCTCCAGACATTAAACACATTGATTCTTCACATGAGTAAGGTATGGGTGTACAACACCAGACAGAAACTGCCATAAATGACATTTGAGCAATCAGATTTTAAAATACTTGAACATATAATGTTCTGTTACTATATCCATCTCAGTAATTTCTAAGTATTTATTGAAGAGTCCCTGTGAGCAGCATATGGATGTACATTTCTGTTGGAGCATATATTGAACATCAGAGTGTTACTGCCAAAACATACCATATGCAGTCCTCTCTGTTGAAGGTGTATATCTTAGCAGTCTCAAGGTAGAACAGACTTTTAAAGTTTTTAAGAATTATAAGTAAGCTTATTGTAGTCCTCTATTGTAGAAATTCCTCATCGTCACTGCATTGTTTTTCCTCCTGAACATTGTTTTATGAAACCTTATTCCATAGAAATATTGCATCATCCTCTATAGGTATAAGTACTTTGCCTTTTGAATAGTCTTCCTTCCCATTTCAGTTTAATCCAAGTGCAAGAAAGGTTGAAGTGGAAAACCGTCTGCATAACTCTCCCTGCCTCTCTCTGCATGTATATATATAATTATATACTTTTTTTGGATGGGAGTGAGTTAATTTTCTTCATAGCAGCTCATGTATTGCTGTGTTTTAGATCTGTGGCAAAAAACAGTGCTGATAACATGTTCCTGAGGGATGCTTAGATAGAGTCAAGGTCTTTATGTTTCATAAAGATACTGAACACCTTCAGGGAGTAGACTGAGGATGCACAGGAATCTGGAGGGGACAGAGACAGGAGAACTGAACCAAACTGACCATATTGGATTGTGCTCATGTCTTGGGTTGCAGTGCAAGATGTAACAAAAGCATGTATTCCATTCCCAATCTGTTGAAACTGGTTGAAGAGGTGTTTTTTCTTCATCTGATTACTCTGGGGGAGAGGGGATAGGTGTCTTTCTGTTAATGGGCCAGCTGTTAAAACCAGAAGGAGGAATGTTCCTTGTCTCTTCCACAACCCATCCTCCCTCCAGAGTGATATCTTCTGTTAATGGGCCATTAAGGCTCACTTGCATGACTGACAAAATTTCATCATCCCATAGTGAGATGCTCCACCCAGTGGGAGGAGCCAAGCAAACCTACCTGGATAAAAGCTGAGATTCAGAACAGCAGAGCATCCTGTTATCCACTGGATTCCCAGAGGAAGACGGGACCATCTTGCCACCACTAGACCCTTCAACGGGATCATCTCTACTCCAACAGAACCACATCTTGTCACTCCAGGAGCACTTATTTGGACTCTACCAACACCCTGACCAACAAGGTGTCAGGTTGTATTCCTGATCCATCAGTGTTTTTCTTTTTTTGTTTGTTTGCTTGGTTTTTTCTACTACTACATTTTTATTTTTAATATTCCTAGTAAAGAACTTTTATTCCCATTCTCATTCCCATTCCCATTCCCATTCTCTCTCATTTTTGCCTGAAAGATCCTAGTTTCAAAATTATAATAACTTGGAGGTAGGGGGGTTACATTCTCCATTCCAAGGGAAGTTTCAACTCTCTCTGGCAGACACCTCTTTACAAACCAAGACAGCTCAGCAAGCAGAGCTATGGAGAATAAGGAAGAAGGGGGGATTTTCAGAGTTACAGTGTTTGTCTCCACATGTATATATTCTGTGTGACAAGGTCCTGCTTTGCTGGAAATAGCTAAACATGTACCTGCCCTTGGGAATTAGTAAGTTAATTCCTTTTGTATGCAACTTTTGATTTACCTATTAAAATATCTTCATGTCAATGCACAGTTTTTTTCACTTTGACCGTGACTTTTATTATTTTTATATTTTCTATTACAATATTAATATATTACCCATCCCATTTCAGGGGAAGTGAGCCAACAGCTACATTTACCAGGGCTCACCCAAGACAAAGTTATATCTACACATCAGCTGTCTCTTCAACAGTTAGAGCAAAGTTGCTGAAAGTAGTACCATATAACATTTTCCTGTTTTGCCAGACCGTACTAACATTATGCCATTCTCCCAGGGTTCTTCTGATGCTTAAAGATTTTTTATCTTTTTAGATACTTTTCATTTATTTATAGTTTTGTAGACTATTAATACACGGTTATAAAGCTCCTGGTATTTTTTCTACTCTTTCTCTTAGATTTTAGAATAATAAGCTAACCCTTCTAATGCATCCTTGGAATTCTGTTTGGTCTTATTTTTAAAAAGAAGAAGCCTGACAAGGACTTTTCATTTTCCACTAGAACTTAAAAGCAAGAAGTGGTACAAAGTCTCTGGAACAACTCCAATGGAGCAGAACCCAGAGGAAATTACCTAACCAATTAATTGAACAATATTTGTTACATATATTAAGTAACCTCATAACAGTTGTAGAAATACTGCATCGCACATGCATATAGAGATATTGTGCACTTCCAAGCTTTCAATTAAAGTCCTGCTTTTATCATTTTAACACTGTTTGGAAAGGTTTTGTGTTTTATTCCACACAAGACTTCATTGGCTCACCGTCCTTACTTGTCACTTAGGACAAAGACAACAAACACTACGAAGCAGTAGTCTTCACTCAGCCACTTCAGTTCCATTAATGACACAAAAAAAACCATCAAAATTTGCAGAAAGGAGCTCCAAAAGACTGGTTGTTGCCAGTTTGGTTTTTTGTTCATTGTCTTTTCTCTGCTTATTGGAGTCTATGCTTGAATGTTGTTCTTGACATGGATAACCCATGGAACAAGGCTCTATTGGGGGGTGATATTCAAACAAAAAGTCATGTAAACATTTGAAATTTGTTTAAAGTGACAAGTAATGATAATCATATATCACATGGAATCTATAACCACTGCATGTAGAAGGTATAGGCACCCCTCTTTCTCCATGTCTCTCAGCCCCATCCATCCATCCATCCATCCATCCGTCCATTCAAAATTTGTTTAGCAAATCATATCATGTGTCTGTTTTTTTGATTTTTCTTTCCATCAGTAGACAGAAGTCAACAAATATTGTTGTTAATAATCTATGTATTTAAGTTTTTGAAGAAGTCTTGTCCAAACAAATTCTTTTTTTTTTGTATTTCCTTTTTGTAAGATTTTAGTTTGCTGTTGTTGCTAGGGATTTGTCTGGTTCCTTATCCAGAATTTATGTGCTTGCTCTTTGGGGATATACAACATTTTCAGCTCCATGATATACTTGACAATTCAGGTAATGGTTTCTGGGTCAACAGATTTTTTTTTCCAATGTTTCTGTTTGGGAATAAATATCCAAATGGTATAGGCATTTTGTTAATATGCTAATATAATATCAAGTATTTCCTTTGGCTTTGAATATTTTATAATTTTATCCCACACTTTCTAAAAGAAAAAGTCCTATGAACTTCACTCTACTGATATTTTTATAGACAGACCATAGGAAATAGGACTTCTAAAATATCTGATAAATATTTATTACAGTCAAATTATAACTATTTCTGTACTAGCCTGCGAGACTCCAACTGAAGTCCTGGTCTAAAGGTTCTCCACAGACCTCTAGAAAGATTTTTTTTTCATAGTTAATTTACTTTTTTTAGCTCCGTTTTATGCAGAAGTCACAAAGTTCTGGGTTCTGCTGCACTCTGAATCACTCTCAGACAGAGAGACAAGTAGTCCCTGGATCTCTTCTGATTAAAGGCAATATAAGTTTAATTGCAGTATGCTGCAATATATTTTAATTTTTGATAGCAGAGCACTGCATTTCAGTCACTATTCCACACTTCAACTAAATTGAAATGTCACTAATATTACTTTTAGTGAAGTGGGATAAAGTTACAGTTGGTGTAAAACTTGGCAGCATATCTTAACTATACTTTTCAAAGATTTAACTTATCCTTTGTGTGACTTTGCTTTGTTACCAATGTATTTCCCCAAATCTTACATAAGCCTTAAATCTTAAAATGCTCTGGAAATACACAGAAGCAAAATTGCTACAGAACGATGTCTACACAGGCAGATGCCATGAAAAAAAAATTAAAAGCACTATTAATTACTTTATTTCAAACAACATCTTGGTTGTTGGACCTGAAGGCTCTTGGTTTCATGCTGTTTTCTATTTTTGGGTTTTTATTTATTTATTTAAGTGGTCAAAAGGGTGGCTTTTTATTTGTTGTAGCTACAGTAGAGTACATAGCCAAAACCTCTGAATAGTTAATGCTACCTTTTATCCTTTATAATTTTCTTTTATGAGCTAAGGGATTGTTCATTCAAGTTCCTCTAATCCTCATAATGTCTTGGCCATTATTACAAATCCTAGCTTTTTGGATAGCATAATTTCTTATTAATATCTTGAGTGCTGGGGGAATCGTGTTAAATTAAAATGAAGCATCACTTTTTGCCCACAATTTCATTTGTAATTCAGTACTTTAAGTATCAAAAAATATAGACTATTAGCTGTGGATTCCATCTGTATATTCTTAGTTACAGGCTTTTAAATTTTGCAGATATGTGTCATATGCTAATGCTCATAACAAGATGTGACAGGACGTGTGCTATTATTTATTAAATAAACCTTCCAGGGAAAGAAACTTATGAAATAAAAAGTTCTATTACAACAGTAATTGGTATCATAAACAACTTTATTCTTTCCTTGTACTCAGTTGTACTGTCAGTATAAATTTTTAGGAATTTAAACTTAGTGATACAATTCCATATATTTTTTTTCCACTTACCTCATTAACTGATGTCCTGGCATTACCTAAAAGGAAAACCACAGTGCATCTACTACAGACAGAACTTCATGACCACAGAGCCCTAGGAATTCTGTCTTATACTAAGATGTATCTCTCTCTTGCATATTTATTTTACCCTAGAGAAAGTAAATGGAGAAAATATGATTTTTTTTTTTTTTTAAGAGTAGTTGTGTTTCTTTTTAAGTGGGTAGGAACTGATCTTCTGAAGGCTGTTAAGGAGACAAGGAAGGTTAATGCCTGCTTCTTTAGCTACAAGTAGGCTACAAGTCACACGTTTTTAGTTTTCTATTTTGAAACTATCTCTCTATACCTCCACTGCCTCTGCTTTATATTAGTGACTGCAAGACTCAAATTTTGCCTACACGGTTTTGGGAATTGAATCCCATTCCATTCCTTGTGTAAATACATCTATGTCTGAACTTCTAAACTTGAAGGCATCCAGTTGAACTGATATGTAAAAGCAAAGAAAGAAGTATTTCAAACACCCTGAGATTAAACCTGTATGAAGCAGGAAGCCCTGGAGTCCCACACTCAGAGCTTCTCAGTCTGTAAATGGTCATGCTGAACAGCCCCTATCTTTGAATTATTATAGTTACCTGCTTTAAAATAGACAGACATGAAGTCCCACTGTCTAGAATGATGCCAACACAGTCCAGTCAAGCCAGTCCTCTGGGACAGTTGTTTGATGAAAGGATAAAGCAGAAGGGGGAGTAGAAGAACTGAGTGAGGTGGTAGCAGTGGCTGGGCCATCTTTCATATGATGAGGAGACCAAGTGATCTGGGAGAAAACAGACAGTAACTAGGTTTTGGGAACAAAGTGCTTCTACCTGGGTGACTCCTTTTCCTACTTGTCTGAAAATACCTTCTGCTCCTTCCAGCCATTTTCTAATCTCTCTGGTTATTAGCATTGGTCAGGCTAAAATCTCTAAATGCATCACTGGCCAAATAATCCAAAGGGATAAAAGACCAACATCGCAATGACAGACAGTGTCCATGGCCCAGATGTGGCAGGAATGGAGAGCTGCTTGCAGTGTCCTGGGACAAGTTAAATGTGCAAGAGCATCACAGGATCATGCAGGACTCAGACAAAACACTGAGATTTTTCCTGTATGCCTGTGTTGAGGAGGGAGTGCTCCCATTTAAGGCTCCTTTGCATTTACATTTGCAGCTTCAAGATCAGTTTTACAAAAGAAAACATGGCCTTGGGATAAACCTAAATATGCCTCAGCAACAGGATGAGAGTGATGTGAGGTAAGGAAGCACAAGGTAAGGTAACTGTCTTGACTTATACATAGATAGTGTAAGTGTGGTAAATAAAAAACTGGTTCCCATTTGAAGTGGGATTTTTTTTTTCACGTTGTAAGCAAAAGCATTATATTTCCTACATGACAAGAATATGAATAGATACTGGTTAACATTTCTTGAGGTTCAGTATTTTAAATATGTCTCCTTTTTACATGACCTCTGTTACTGAAATTATTTCAACCTAGTGAGAAAAGTCATTTTTTTTCTGTTGAAGAGCTAGATAATACCTTGTAATACATCTAGCAAGAAGAGACAGCAGGGTTTTTAACAGAAGACATTTGAGAAACTTGACTTGTAGAGCAAAACCACACCCCAAACCAAACCAAGAAAACAAAACAAACCCACACGGTCACATCAGAAGAAGTAAAAACCAGAATAACAGTAGTTCAAGTGAAAAAGACAGTGTCAGCAAATGAGCACAACCTGGCCATTAATAATTTAGGCTGGACTTGAGACAAAAACTTTCAGTCTCTTGAATGATGACATTTCTGGAACAGATTGCAGCAGAAACAGTGGAGTGCAACACAGCACAGTGCAGTGCAACAATTTAAAATTAAGCTTGGAATAAATTATAGGGCCATCTACTTTGCTCAGGATGAAACTTGAAGAACCAGAATGTCTGTTTATGCTACCAGATGATTCAACTCTGTGAAGTGTCATTAAATAATGCAATGAGCCTATCAGATGACATTTCAATAGCAGTTTTTCTGATGGCAATGCTAACTCTTGGCTTACAATTGTTTTTTTTCTTTTTTGGCCAGGAAGTTTTAATAGTTAAGATTTTTTTCAGCTTAAGATTGTATTTTACTGAATCATTGCTAATAATAGTTAAAGTAATAAAATTTACATTTTATTAATAATTAATAATTAATTAATAATTAATAATCAATAATTAGTGACAATTATAATTAATAATTAATAACATTTATAATTTTATGAATACTTACATTTTCCCCAGCTTAAATTAAATTTGGAAGATAAAAAAATATCATGAGGATTCTGTCCAGGATTTATCTGCAAAACAAGCTACTATTGAGGTTCACCTACAGATGAAATTGATAGGTCTCATGCAGCAGAATACATCGTATGTTTGATGCACCATTCCTAAGCAGAGAATTATGTAACTAACCAACAGAATAACACAGTTAGAAAAACAAATTTATTTTAAGTAATTCCGAAACCATTCCAGAAGACAAACTCCCCAGAGAATTCTCTATCAGTCCATACAAAGTTACATGTATTTCAGTGTGTGCCAAGGCTGTCTCTACAGGTTAATAGATCCTCAAGGTCCAATAACATTTTAAAGTCATATACATAGCAGTTTATTACATGCAAGCATGTATCTGAAGGTGTGAGAGNCTTTGCATTTACATTTGCAGCTTCAAGATCAGTTTTACAAAAGAAAACATGGCCTTGGGATAAACCTAAATATGCCTCAGCAACAGGATGAGAGTGATGTGAGGTAAGGAAGCACAAGGTAAGGTAACTGTCTTGACTTATACATAGATAGTGTAAGTGTGGTAAATAAAAAACTGGTTCCCATTTGAAGTGGGATTTTTTTTTTTCACGTTGTAAGCAAAAGCATTATATTTCCTACATGACAAGAATATGAATAGATACTGGTTAACATTTCTTGAGGTTCAGTATTTTAAATATGTCTCCTTTTTACATGACCTCTGTTACTGAAATTATTTCAACCTAGTGAGAAAAGTCATTTTTTTTCTGTTGAAGAGCTAGATAATACCTTGTAATACATCTAGCAAGAAGAGACAGCAGGGTTTTTAACAGAAGACATTTGAGAAACTTGACTTGTAGAGCAAAACCACACCCCAAACCAAACCAAGAAAACAAAACAAACCCACACGGTCACATCAGAAGAAGTAAAAACCAGAATAACAGTAGTTCAAGTGAAAAAGACAGTGTCAGCAAATGAGCACAACCTGGCCATTAATAATTTAGGCTGGACTTGAGACAAAAACTTTCAGTCTCTTGAATGATGACATTTCTGGAACAGATTGCAGCAGAAACAGTGGAGTGCAACACAGCACAGTGCAGTGCAACAATTTAAAATTAAGCTTGGAATAAATTATAGGGCCATCTACTTTGCTCAGGATGAAACTTGAAGAACCAGAATGTCTGTTTATGCTACCAGATGATTCAACTCTGTGAAGTGTCATTAAATAATGCAATGAGCCTATCAGATGACATTTCAATAGCAGTTTTTCTGATGGCAATGCTAACTCTTGGCTTACAATTGTTTTTTTTCTTTTTTGGCCAGGAAGTTTTAATAGTTAAGATTTTTTTCAGCTTAAGATTGTATTTTACTGAATCATTGCTAATAATAGTTAAAGTAATAAAATTTACATTNGCTGTCTCTACAGGTTAATAGATCCTCAAGGTCCAATAACATTTTAAAGTCATATACATAGCAGTTTATTACATGCAAGCATGTATCTGAAGGTGTGAGAGTCCTAAATGAGCAGTCTTACAATTGGTTGTGAGCATAAAGTCTTAGAAAATACAATACCAGTAAAGCAACAGCCAGGATGTAGAATTCAACAGAGAATCACATCCTCCAGGTAAAACAACCTCCAGTTCCAGACCCCAAGCAGGGTTCCTGGCGGGAGGGATTGCACTGGCAGGAAGGGGTCCCGAGATCACAAATTCCAGACAGGGTTCCAGGCAGCAGGGTCACAGTGGCAGGAAGGCATCCTGGGATCCCAAATCCCAAACAGAGTTCCCAGCCGCTGGGTCGCAGTGACAGGAAAGGGTCCTGGGATCCCAAATTCCAAACAGAGTTCCCAGATGCAGGGTCGCAGAGGCAAGAAGGGGTCCCAGGGTCCCAAACCCGGCAGAGTCCCCGGCAGCCCTGAACAGAGTTCTGGGGTAAAGGCCACAAGGGGGAAAGGGAAGGGAACCCCAGGGCCCTGCTCCCAAGAGACAAAGGCTGCAATAGATGGTACTTTTAGAATCCCATTTGGTTCCCTGGCAGGGCTTCTTCCTCAGGCTGCACAAGGTGGAGGTTGGATCGATAGATTGGGTTGATCAATCGATACCTCCACTTCCAACCCAGAGGCTTTTATCCATAAGTTACAAATTAATATTCATACCTTTATCTGCACAGTGGCCAATCTAGGTGCAAAGTTTGTAAAACTATGAAAAACTATGAAAAGCAGCATCAAAAACCTGCACATATAGCATATCTATCAGTGCAAAAACTCTATCTTGCTAACGTAAAAATTCTATCTTGTTATGCGTAAAAAGTCTATCTTAGTATATGTGAAAAACTTTATCTTATTTGCGCAAAATTCATACCAAAAATTATAAACAGTACTCTACTCTATTTTTGTTATGTCTAAACTCTATCACTAGGTCTGAAGTTTTGTACTTCTACACTAACAATTAGGCACTTAGGATATGTAAAGCTTAAAGCTGAGGCTTAAATCTCTACTTTATGTGTGTGTGGCTTTATGTATTCTAATTTTTCTAAAGGTTTAATTCAATTCCTGCACTTCTCACTCTCTGCAGAGGATCCATGGAAACACGGACTCCAACAAGTGTGAATCAGTCTTCACTAAATGCACACAGCCAGAACAATTTTGTCAATGAGAATTTATGTATAGCAATTAGTTTATCTGATAAACCCTTTCTATTCAAGTTTAATTTCAACAGCGACCACCTCATAAAAGTCTAATAATATTCAGGTTTTTGTCATCCTTTCTTGTTTACACTTGAGACACATAATTTTTTCTCGGTCTGTAAATGAGAATAGTTGAGAAAAGTGATCTCAGACTCTAATAGCATAACCTTATGCTACAAACTGACCTTAAACAATAAATTATCTTCCATTTATTAATATAAACCAATTCAGTCCTTTGTACATAGTAATCCTGTTATTACTCTGCTGTTGTTTTACTCCCCACCAGAGTTATTGTTTATATTTTTGCACAGCAAGCCTCTACTATTTGGATTCATCACTTTGAGTATTAAATATACCAAATCTCCATTTTTGATGAGTTTATCAAAGACATTCCTTCAATCCTATTGTTTAACTTCTCTAGAACTACTTTTTAATCACTTTTTCACCATCTCTGTAAGTCTTTATTTCTGGAATTGCATCATGTTAATTTTGTTAATATCTTGTCTAATATTATTTCAAGTATTAAACTGAAACAGAATTATAGCCTATATTTTTTCTTTATTTGTATGAAAGAAATTAATGAGGTTGCAGAATCCATTTTTGCATGTGTTCCTTTAACTGTCCATGTGATTACGGTCTCCTTGATCACTTCCTCCAAACTGACCCTAAAGCTTTACACATCTTAGCTACACAGGTTTTTTATACCATTACAAAAAAGAAAAGATGGTATTGACAGCTTAGAAAATGTATGATTGCTACCTCTTCTGATTTAAGACTTATTAAAACTCCTTGTCATTACACTTATAATTTCTTGTGGCAGTTATCTCCATATTTAGAAATTGAGATTATCCTTTATTTCTCCATCTCTGTTCTCTGCCCCTTGTGACCTAAACACACCTATGTTCTCATGTTTTCTTTTTAAGTTAGGTGCAATGATTTAATTTCTACAGACTATTTTAAATTATGTCAACCCAGGTTTCAATTTTACAGGTATAATTTTGTGCCTATAGGTAAAGCCAAGAATATATAGTTGCACAAATTGTATCTATCATGTGGATATCTATTTATTTAAATTGCAGACTTTATAGCAAGTACAAAACTGCACCTAAGGTGATTATTTGGAAAATATGGATATTAATAACAACAGTGCAGGAGTAAATAAATAAATTTGTTTTTTATTAAAATTATCATTTTCCCTACCTACCTAATGTTCATTGACTTCTAACACATGACAGTCATTTTTTTCTGTTGCCATAACAGACAGATATTGAGTCAGCCAGATGAGACAGTCACAAGCAGAAACTCCCACAAGTTCAGCTGTAAGAATGTTCATGTAAAATAATACTACTTAAACCTAGCACACTCACACTGCACTGAAGTCTATGGATTAATGTTCCAGGATTTGTTTCCTGTGGGCATAATAGAGACATCCCACCTGTCTAGAAAGGATCTTACGGAGATTTAAAAAAATAACATTAAATGTTTAAGAAAAATTCAGTGGTAAAAAAATACTCTGTCAGAGTAGAAAGTTCAGGAGAGAAGATTAAGCTTTTGCAGAGAATACTAAATCCACTTTCAGCTGATGGCATTTATGAACTAGTTGTCAGCAATAAAATAAGGAGGAATTTACACCAGAATAGAAATTATGGCACATTTTCATATCCTCAAAAATCCCTGTATTACAGATTAAGTGAGACACTGGGGTTTGTGGTGGTGGTGATGTCTACAAAGACAAGAGCTGGCTTCTCAAAGAATGGATTACTCAGTGGTCACTGATTATGGAAGGCCTTCTATCACTTTTTTATTTTTTTTTTAACCTGGTTTTATGTGCCTCTGGTTATCTACAAAAAAATAAAAAAATAAAAAAAAAAAAAGAAAATCCAACCAAATAAATGTGGAAAATAGAAATGGTTGCAGAATTCTAAAAATATCTATAAACTAAAATGTAACTATCATATTACCTGTCTAGGAAGATGAGATCTCCAACATACAGAGCAAAATGGAATAAAAATATGCTGGTGTATTCACAATGAGGTGAAAATTTATTTTATGCACAAGATGTTGGAAATATTACCACCAAAAATTAGGCAGCATGCTGTCTCAAAATTCTTAACAGTTTAACGTAGAATTCAGACTTAGTCTTTTCAGATTAATGTAAATGTTGAGTGTACTGTACAAGAAAACATCAGATTTGAAGTCTGAAGTGAAATGTTATATAACTCTATCTGAGATTTCCCTTGTGAGATATTACTTTCACTGTACTAAGCTCTTGAGTACTGACAAGTACTCTCAAGACAAGCCTGAAGATCTATCAGGTATGGCTAACTTTGAAGATGAATTTTGAATATTCATCACAATCATTAAGGTTTTCTCCCACAGTATATGCTCTTAGCTGGTCCTCATGCCCTCTTCCAATTATTTCTTGGCTGAACAATTCATCATAGTTTCAAAGGGCATGCGCTTTCTTATATTGCACTATTTAAGCTAGAAATAAAAATAAAAATAATTAAAAAGTCAAATTCCTGGGATAATGTACCTGAAAAATGTATATTCCTTCCTGTTACCATGAGGATTTCTCCTAGCTGCCTGAGCTTCATATTAGAGGAGAAGACTGCACCTTCTCACGCTCTGTTAATGTAAACATTAGCTATGTTTATGGAACATAGCCATGGCTTTGCATTCCATGCTGGGCCAAACAAGACTGAGTGACAATCACCTTGACGAATGTGGTTGGAGAGGGGAAACTCCATCCTCCAATCCACAGGCTTTATAGCACCTGTATAAAGGTGCCCCCTTTAGTAAATAAAGGGGCTTCCTGCCCTGACCTCGATGGAACCCACACCTGTGTCCAAGTCTCATCTTTCCCTGGGAGCCCCGCGTGGTGATACCTTCCTGAAATTTTTGTCATGTAAGCAGAAGTTTCACAATCAGGAACGGAGTCTCAAACCTAATTTGAGACAATGGCAATTTAATTACTAAAATTACAAGGATGCTTCTAGGTTCAACTGAAGTCAGTATAAGAACTCTTGCAAACTTATGAAGTAGAAATATTATGAAATGATCTGATAAAATAAAGCATCCCCAGTCTGACTAGAGCAGTGAATATGAGCACCTAGACAATGAAAACCCTCAGTGTTGTGCCCTCCCTCTGAGAATCCCATTTTAGTAGGGTATTTAAAGATCTGTGGCTGTGCAGTCAATCAAGCATGTGCATTGCATGCAATATGAAGAAGCATGTTAAAAGGTCAATAGATTCAGTGAATAGGGCACTGGCTTTGAACTCTGAAGGCCCAGTGTTAGTTCCAAATGCTTTTCTTTCTCTTCATCTTGAAAAGTATTCAGGTTGCAAGAACTTTGTACATTATTTCATTTATTTATTACGTCATAAAAAAATGAGAATAAAAATGTTATTCACTACAAAAACTATTCCTTGTTCCAGCAGAAAACTGACAAAACATAGACTGAGACATTAGATTTCATACCGAAAGTTAGTGGTCAGTTAAACTTCACATTGAACTTCCCTGTCAGTCTCCTGGTGATAGTAGCATCGATTGGCTGTTTGTCAGACTCAAATCCTTTTGCTCCCCACACAGGGAAGGAGAAGCTGAAAGCATCCTATGACAAAGAAAGAAGGTTCAGAAGGCATATACATTACTGCATGTAATTAATCCCAACATTAGATGCCTGGTAGTGTTCTGCAGAGAGGTAACCTGATGAAACTTATACCCTCAGTATGCCAGTGAATGCTGTGTGGCATTCCCTGTGCCACTGCTGGGACATGCCTGAACCAGTGTGGATATTGCTCTCCTACACTTCCATCACACAGGTCACATAACACAGGAATAGAAGCTTTTCAAAAACTTGGGAGACAGTATGAATGATACCTTTATTCTTCAATAACAACATAAATTAAGTTCTAAGAGAAACATTTTACTTTTTATAAAAGATGAGCTCTTTTAATAAATTTAGTGCTATTTTCTTTCTTGACTGTATCTAATATTCAAGGAATAGGTTGCACAAAAAAGTGCATTATGGCAACAGAATTTTCCTACCCACTCTTAGTGTTTCAGAATAAACAAATGCAGAAAAACATTTACTAAATACATGCTAGGAGCATCATTCTAGGAATGCACTTATGAGCTAATGAGCATTCATGACACATTTCTATTCACAGATAGTTCCTTTTTTAATGCTGCTGAATAATGTTAGATAGTAAAACTCTCCTTAAAATTACACTTTATATATAACAAATAAATAAAATGAGTGTCTTGTAATGGTAACGTAGTTTTATAGTTACAATAACTGCTTTATTCATTTGTAGCTCTGCCATTTATAACTTATGTAGCCACTGTAATTCATTGACTATGGCTTCATGTATAGCTATCAATCTTTTCTGGGTTATTTTGTTCTTTTTTTATCCTTTTATGAGATGTTACTCTTGTGAAGCTGTGGCTGAATTACAGGAGATGCCTTTTTTACCTCCTGATATTCCATTTAAGACCTTTATTCATTTTTAGATGTGAAATTAATCTATCACATGATGAATGCTTATGGATAACATAATAATATTTGGTGAGACACCTTTGAGATCCTTTTTTGGGATTTTTAACTTCACAAAACATCACTCTTTCCACTAGTCTTCCTTATTCAGCCAGATTTCTGGCTGAAAGAGTAGACTGAATAATCAAATGTGAAAATGAAAAATTAAATGTAAAACAGATTTTTAAAGGTTGAGAACTAATTCGTTAAAGTTAGAGAGTTTCTTGGATGAATTATAGTACTGTCCATTGTCACAATTAACCCACTCTGGTGACCCCTCCATGGAAAGAATGAGACACCTACTAGCATTATGCATTAACAAAGACTTTATTATTATTATTACAAGTATTACACAGTTATTTTGTATTTTGCAACCAAAATTTTTTGACTATCATATTTTTGGCATACAAGTACATGGCATGTAATTGTCTTTTATATCTATCTATCTATCTATCTATCTATATATACACACACACACAGAGGAATCAAATACTGTGCTTTAGCATAGTGAAAGGATATTGGTCGCCATGATCCTTCCTAGTTTTCTGAGCGTTCATTTTAAAGCAGAAGTGTGCAGCTTCTCATGCTCGTAAATGTAAACAGTGGACCATGTTCTATAAATACTCCCCTTGTTATGAATTCCTTCTCCATGAGAAGGGGAGGTTAAATGGCAGCCTCCTGGACCAGTGTGGGTGAGAGGTGCGAACGCCACCCTCCAATCCATGGTCACCTTGCTACAACTATATTATGGAGATAATAAACAAAGGGCAGAGTCTTCTGGTCTCCTGCCCTGCTGCTCTGACCCCAGATCTGCTGTCTCCTGACTGTCCTTATCTAGCGAGGCTCATGGTGATATATTGGATACTCAATATCTATCCTCTACTAAAGACACTTTAGACTCCAAAATAATGTCAAAGATGGAAACATAAATGAAGCTATAACAGGTCTAGAGCATGGTTCTAATACAAACTCATTATATTCTGCTGTAGGTTTTCCTTTCAACGAGTGTAGAGGGAAAACAATAGAAAATTCCACAGAACTGGAAAGTAATTCAGTAATTCGTTTACAATTCAGTAAGAGATTTTCTATCTGAATGAAGAAAGGAAAATACCTCTTCTTTTTGAGTAAGTAATGTGCAAAAGAAATAAGATGGCAAAGAGGATGACAGAGCTTTTTAGCTTTATATTTTTGATAAATTTGATAAGAAAGCATGATATTGTCATAAATGTGAATCATCTGCAGTTACCATAAAATGATAAGAGCTGAGGAAGGTAACTTTATGCCTTGGGATGTAAGCGATTACTCCTGAATCACAGGAGGACACGTCTTTCCTAGCTGCTATTCTGAAGTAGGTGCAATGTCATTGTAATTATGAATCACATTTTATCAGCAGCTGGACATCTGTAAGGGCTCCATTCCAAACACCTTCTATTTATAAAACTGACAAAAAGAAATTTTTCAAGAGCCAGAATCATGGTGAAATCACTAAGCATTAGCGTTACCTAAAAGATGAATATTGTTCAGGTCTTTCTAACCTGGTATTCCAAGAGATGTCATCTACCTATTGGAAAATAAAATAATTGGTTTTTTTAGATCTTTGCCCAGACCTCTGATCCAGGCTATCTTGTGTGAATATTTAAGGAACTGTCCCTAAAGATCTGCTAAAAGATATGTGTAAAATTTTGTCTTTGTATTTCCTCTGACACAGAGGGGGTGTTGTGCAGAGCACTTACAGCATGTCTGTCCTAGGGTGACTTTATGATGCTTGTATCCCCAGTCGTCTGTTCTGTCTGTCTGTACATTGAGTTCTGTGCCTTTAAGACTGGCTCTGAGAGCAAAGCAGGGAAAGAAGAAGCTCAAAGTTTGTTTTGAAAACAGCTCTCTCTCCTGCACATTCCTTTCTAGACACGAGTTTGTCTTAAGCACAGACTGGTGGCTGGGACAGAGATCTTTTTTGCTTTTTAGTTAGTTTAGCTAGCTAGGGCAGAGAAGTCCCCTGGACTGATTTGTTTCCTTTTTCTTGGGACTGTTTAAATCTGCTCTGGACTGGAAACCCCAGAGGAGCACTGAGGGCTCACACTTGTGGCCCACCGGGCCTGCACCTCCAGAGAAACTGGGACTGGTAAGAAACTGAGTGACCTGAGCCACCCATGGCAAGGATTTTCTCAGGTTTACCATCTCTCTTCAGAGCAGTGAGAGGATTTATTGTTTCATATTATTCATTGTTATAAATGCATAGCCAATTAAATTAATAAAAGAATTTTATTAATAATTACAAAATAGAATTTAGAAAAAGCCACAAATAAAAATCAGTGTCGAGCCCAGGGCTGGAACTGGGTGAACTCGTCTTCGGCCTCTGTTGCACTGGAGATCCCCCGTTCACCATTTCAGTCTCTGCAGGGTCAGTTTATATACAGTTTGGAAACTGTATGTAACTTTCTTTCTTTTTGGACAGGGCATTGCCTCATACTTTTTCTGATTTCTTTTCCATAATCATGTAATCTTGTTTTCACTGCTGGACAGTTGAATGGATTTCCGAGTAGAGATGAAGACTTGATTAGATTTCTGGGAATCCTGTATTGGGATGCTAGATCCATATCAAGTGTTAATCTGTTGCATCTTTGTCAAGTTGATCTCCAGAGTGGGCTTATCTCTTCAAGGAGTCACTCTCCTTTCTGTTGCAAACTTTAGTCCTTGCCCAAGTTTTTTACAATTCCTGAACATTTTCCTTTATTTCCAAACCTGAGTGACTGTTACCACATTCTTTCTAAAATGCAAATGATTTTAAACCCTCGATCACAAACATGAATTATCTCACATTACATTGCATGAACACAAATTTTTTTACATCATACATCACATTCATTCTTTATGCTTGTGCGCATATTGTTTGTTAAATAATTTTTTTTTCCTCTTTTCTCCAAGGAAGTCCTTTTCCCAGACTGGCTAGGGGGAGGGGCTGTTTGGGTTTGCTTTTCACATTCTGAGGTTTCCTCCCAAATTTGCCCTAAACGAGGACAATGTCCTTCATTCCATTTGCCCTCCTGTCAGGTGCAGGGAGCTGCTCCACAATGGAAGCCAGGCTGTGGCCACAGCCCAGGCAGGGCTTTGCCCCATCAAAAAGGGAATAGGCCAGGGAAGGTAGCCGGAGTCAGGGTGGGAACAGCAGGGGACCATCACACGAGGTGAGGAGCGGTCAGGGCCAGGGTCACCCTGGGACATCCAGCCATGAAGCCAGTGCTGCTGGAGGCAGGGCTGCCAGCCCCATGGATCAGACTGCCTAAGTGCCTGGGTCACGGGCTGGAAGCCACTATTGGGAAACCCCAACTGAGGCTGCTCAGGTCAATGGAGCTTTTTTGAAGTCCTCAGGGCCCTGAGGATTCATAGATTCATGGAATATGCTGAATTGGAAGAGAACCATCAGAATTGTTGGGTTCAGCTCCCAGCCCTGTGCAGGTCACCCTAAGTGTCACACCTGTGCCTGAGAGCATTGTTCAAATGCTTCTTGAGCTCTGCAGGCTTGGTGATGTGGCCACTTCCTTGGGGAGCCTGTTCCAGGGCCCAGCCACTCTCTGGGTGAAATTTCTTTTTCCTCATATCCAACCTAAACTTCCCCTGATTCAGCTTTGTGGTCAAATAAAACAAGTACTGTCATTTCTAGGGTTTTCTTTGCTGATTTTCCCCTAAGCAGCACTGACATAATGCTTTTTATTTTGGCTGAGATTAAAACATTTTAGACTGCAGTACTGTGGTATATAATTAATTTTTATTAAAATTTGTGGAAAGGGAAGCCAAAAAGGCAAATCTGTGTTTTTAATCAGCTTAGGGCTGTCCTTGACAGGCAGTGCCATGAAATTCTTAAGTTTTGTAGATAACATAGATATCCAAATGCATGCACATGCACACTTACACAAACACATGGATACACACATTTAATTTATAGAAGTACCACTAAGGCCTTTTCTTCAAATGTATAAACTGTCAGATTAGATACATACTGCTTCAGCTTTGTGGAATAGTAGGAAATGGAAAACAGGACTACCTCTGTTTTCCTTTCACAAAACCTAACAGTTATCCATTGTTAACTTCCATGAGACAAAAACATCTGCACCAACAAAAAATCATTTTTATTTTCAAGTTCCCAAGGAAAGTAACTACAAATATTTTGATGGACTAGTACAGAGAACATCATGTTTTTTAATCCATTGCAGGTTAAAAGACAGTAGTCAGTTGTGTCCTAGTTAAATCTCTTAATTTGTTTTGATAACTAAACTGTATAGACAGGATTTTGTTGTTAGTTTCATAATTGAGATATTCTCTTATGCATTTTGGCTGAGTGATTTCTCACTGTGCTTCATTTACAACTGCACAGCCTCTAGAGTCTGCAGAAATCAGATGTTCATGCTTCTGTTTCATCATGTGTTGCTTGTAATTAACTTTTATTGTCAAAACCTGTCAGACTCATGACTATATTCGTGAACCAAAAATTATATTTGACACTTTTAAACCAAAATTAATCCTTCAAGTGATTTGTATTAATCTGGCATAGGACCAAATCCCCAACAGGTTTAAGTAAGCATAAAGCTGTTGACTTTAGTGAAAAGAGTATAATTTACATGAGCCAAGAATCCAACAGAGATAGCCTGGCAGTGCTATTTTGAAAACATTTGACTGATTTGAAGAATCTAGACTCTTATGGACTTTTATTTTGCAACACACATGTTGCATACATACTGTAATTAAAAGAAATGGAATAATACATACAGTAATGCTTTTTTTCCCACTAACTTTGAATACTTTAGACACATATCAGATGTTTAATCCACTTGCTTGTATTAAAGTGGAAATCTGTGGCTTTAGATCTTCTGGGTCCTGAAATTACTTATTCCTTAACTGCAGCGACTCATGCTTGTAGGGCCTGCTCCAACTCCTACTCATTGATCTCAAAGTAATTGTTAACTGGAAAATCCTAACTGTCCTTAATGAAGGGATATTCACTGGAGATCTCTGTGATGGAAAAGCAAGATTTCTCCAGCTTGACGTACAGCTGTGATCATGTCTACCTGCTGTTTTTGTTACCATGACCTTAAAATGTCTCTTCCATGTCCTAGAGAAAAGGAGCATCTCTGCTTATACTGTGACATCTGGTGCACAAGAGAGAGTGGTAACAAAATGACCTATAAATATTTTTGCCTTCAATAATAGTTTTTTTGGGGGGGGAAAGAGGTTTGCACCATCTGTCAAAAGAATTTCCTACCCATTTAAGAGTACCAGCATGTGTTAATAGAATATACCTGCTATGATCAAGCTGTTCTATATCCCTTAAATTATTAGGTGGTAAAAAGAATTAATAAAAAAGTAATGATGCATATAAATTTCTTCCTTTTTAATTTTTTTTTTTTATTCACAGTGTTTTAAGACAATGGAGCATGAAATTTCAGTCATATCTCTTCATCAAAATTGGCTGATCAACAATTCCAGGGTAGTCACTGCTTTTGAGTATTTCCAAGAGATTTGTTTAAATCTGAGGCTGAAATCTCTCCAGCACGTCTGAGCATGAAGAAACAAGTGTTTAAGCATTGATTTTAGATTACAGATAATGAATGTCAGCTATTATGTGCAGGGAGAAGAAAAAGTCAATTAGAAAAAGTCAAATGCAGAGGATCCCACACATAGATAAGATCTAGAAGGAAAGGGATACTTCAAAATGATCTTTAATACAGAATTTTCCTCCTCAGTCTTTTCTCTAAACTCCTTTGAAAGAATTAACTTGATTTGGGATTTCTGCTTATTTGCTACTCCTTGACAGGTACTTAAAATAGGTTTAAGGCTCTTAAAGAGATCGTGGCAACACCTTTCCTTTGATGGAAAAGCAAACAATTATGGTCAGCTCACTGTGAAATACTGAGAAGAGTTTTGCATACAGCATGTATTGAGGTTTCTTTCTACAGGAGGTGAACAACAGGGCTGTGAAGCAAACTCTTCAAATGATTACTGGCCTTCAGGAGCAACCCCATTATGTATTTCTAACAGGACATTTTAGAATTGTGTTTGGGGCAGGGGGACTATGGTTAGATCCTTCCAAAACTAAGATTTCCTACAAAATGTTGAAATTATTTGAATGACACAATTCTTGCCTAGCAAATGCAGGCAACTTTTTCTGCTAATTGATTTTTGGTACGTATATTAGAGTTCTGGTTGCAGAATAAAACATATTACAGACAGTATTCCAAGTTTTTTGTTCCAGCAAGGTCATTATTATAAATCAAACAGAGAGCTTTTGAAACTGCATGGAATTATTTATAAGACTGGTGTTTTTTCATTTTTTTTAATCTGAAGATCTCTCCATAGTAGGTAATTACAGACTTTGAAAGCTTGTTTACCATAGAAATAAATCTATTAATTAAGCACTTGACTGAGGTCCTGATCTTTTGAAGTACATAGCATATAAGATAGAAATGATCATTTCTACAGAAAAAAATATAAATTCAAAAGCAACTTTTAAGCTTGCTAATGTTATTTTTTTCCAGATTGATTTTTATTTTATACCTGAATAATTTGGGAATGCTGAAATGAATTCTTCAGGTTGTGGTGGTTTCTTGTCATACTGAAACATGGCTTGCCAGCCACCATGTAAGTAAACATCCAGAAAAAATTGTATCTCCATATAAATAAGCACTGAAAACGTCATCCTTCACACATCATCATTTAGCACACGTATTTCTAGAGAAATTGCTTTCCTACATCAACTAGTCCATTCTTAGGCCTTCTGTATTTTTCTGCTTCTGCATCTTCTACGTCTGCTCCTACACGTTTTCCATCCGCATGAAGGGCTAACTTGTTTGGTACCCTCCTCTTCCTCTGCATTTATCTCACATGAAGCAGCTGCATAGTTGCAGTCACCCTACAAGTGAAATGGCAGGCAGGCTCCTCCGAGATTGCATTAGCACTCTGTGAGCAGCTGCTAGGGGAGCACAAAGACACACTGCACTCTGTCTAGCTGTTCCCAGAGTCTCAGACTATTTTCTGTATGATAGCCCCTTTTCCAGCTGGTTTGAGAACTGCAAGTCCCAAGACACCTCCAATAAATATGCTTGTGGGGTGATAGACCTATTCACTGAACTATTAGCAGAAGCATTAATTTCTTTGACCGAGAGTTAGAAATTATAATAAATCTGACTGATGCTACATCTGATAGTGATTTGTGAAGCCTCTCATTTTGAATATATTAGTCTAAACTGCATTTGATGCAGGAAGTAAAATCATCTTTACTTAAAACAATGCAAATACTTCACTGCAAATGTCCTGCTTCTAGGCAAAAAGTAACTCAAAATACACACACATATATGCATATACATAAAATTGCATCTCACACGAACTCACAAAAACTGGTTTGTCAGTTTTATTTTAAAAGAGAGAATAATTGTTCATAATAGTGCTAAATAAGTGGTTTTCATTCTGGAAAGTTAACTATTCAATTTCTATGTTTGAAGCAGAATATCAACTACCCACTCCAGGGGGATGTTGTGTGCTTCTTTTCATCTTCAGCAGATGAATTTTGCCTATGGTGCTTGATTCATGACTCAAGAGAATATAAAATGCTACTATAAAATACAAGATATCTACAATGAAAATACAGTTATAGATTATTGCACAGAACTGTGATGCTCTTCAGAGGGTTTTATAAAATAGAATCTTCAAATTCCATCTTTTTTTCTGCAATGCAAAGCAAACTCATAAGACTTTTAGTTGACTTATAAAAGAATCAATCATGTTTGGAAAGTTTGTGCATGGGCTGTTTAGTCTTTTGTTCCTTAACTTTATGCCTCCAAGAGACAGATCCTCAGGTTATTTTAAATATCTTAGCTGAGAGTGGAAAAATATAAGGCAGAATGACAAGATCAGAAAACTGATCAGATTTCAAATTAAGATCTAATTTCTGTACCAATGGTAGCTAGCCAAAGATGCCTTAGAGGCAACCTGGGAAGCCTGTGGCAGACAGCATGAGATAGTCTGTCCCTGCCTTTAGTTTCAATTCAGTGTTAAGTAAGAGATTTAAGCCTGAAAATTAACAGGAGACAGGAGATTTAAATAAGAAAGGTTAGCAATCCACACCAATTAGTGCTACATGTATTGCATTAACTCTGTAGACAGTTCTCTATTATTTATCCATATATCTAGTGCCCAATATCTTTGTTCTGATCACTTTCTTTGACAATAGATTTGCACATTTTTTGAAAAGCATTTTTTTATTAATCTCCTATTTGCTTTTCAGGTCTAGCATGTGGTCCCATAGCTCTTGTATTATTACAAATGAGAACAAGCAAAATCTGCCCTAAGCAGCTTCACATATTTTTGAATAATTTTCTTTTCTATGTACCTATTTCCTTGGCTAAGTAACCCTAATCTTTTGTCTCCATTTTCATAGAAGTGTTTTGTCAATTTCTGACTAACCTCTATTCACTCACCCGTGGTGTGGCAATGATCTTCTTAATACAGGACAATTGGTCCTCAAACCCATATTAAAGTCAAATCTCATTATTATTTGATTTAGTTTTACTGCAGCCATTTTCTTATTATTGACTACTGTTTATCACATGCTCAAACACTGAGGGCTTTTTACTTTTGTTTTTTAGTCAGGCACTGCTTTTTTTATTTGGACCAGATGAAAACATTAATATTTAATACTTCAAATTTATAAATATGAGTTGGTTTTGCTTTGTACGTTTTCCTCCTTTTGTTTTGAGATTTGAAGGTAGGCAGGAAAACACTGCTTTGTCTTTGCTGCAGAAGCCCTTCTTCCATCAGCCTTACAGCACAGTAACACTTCTGTCTCACAAGATGGGCTGAACACAAAGTATTGCAGGTCTTCTGTCTAGACAGTTAATCCAAACAAGAGGCTACATCCAAAAAGATATTGTCTGGTCAACATAAAGAAAGCACTGCTAAATATGTAGATTTTGTAGCAACCCCTACAGCAAGCTTGCTTCTTTCTTTAGCAAGAGAAAGACATTGTTGCCAGTTAGTAATGATGATAATGTAAATTTGAATAATAATGATTTACACTTGGTCAAATTTATATTACTTTTGAAAGATTTGGCAAAGTTATGCGTAATGCCTAAAGACAGACATGATGACAGAATAATTTACTCATACAGAAAGAATACAATGAAGCCTCCAAAATCCTTTTGCAGTGAGGCTGTCTCTACGAAACAGATGAGGAAAGAATTTAGTGACCCATCCTTGGAAAAATCCAGGAATCCAAATTCCCTTAAAATGTCTGATATCAAACAACATTTCTGGGTTTGTTTTTTAGCTGCAGTGAACAATATTTAATCACTTTGCTTAGTAAAGGTAAGGTAAGCAGATACACCCCTAAAATGCTACACTTTAGGAGGATATGGTTTTGCACATGTCACAATAATCCAGTTTACGTCTGTGCCAAGACAAGAAAAAAGGAAAACATCAAGCCAGGCTGTTCTCTTATCTATATCTATATCTATCTAT
>VXBR01012244.1:1880785-1992205 GCA_013400215.1 Cisticola juncidis | reverse complement strand
TGAGCCAGAGCATATAATTTCCACACACCTCCCCTTGCCAATCTTCTGGGCAGCCTGCACACCAACATAGCATACTCAGAGTGTTCATAGCAATTAGGCTTTTGTCTGATTATTTTGATTTAATCACAAAACATTCCAGGTTTAACCTGAAAAACACTTAGGATCAGGGGTTCATAGGGCAACATCTACATTTAGCAGTAAGAGTGGCTCTGATTCACTCACAGTGCAGCTTCACTGGAGTAGATGGAAATGAACTTGTTCCATTAATTCTCCAGAGACAGCATGAGAGCCAAATGAAACCAGACAGGGCCATTCTCAGGCTGACAAATGCATCCACACCTTAATCTTAACAGTCTGCCCATGGAACAGATGCAAAAAGCATCTGAAATACTTGGCACCATCTTCTAAATTTGCAAAGAAGTGCCTCTCAACAGCCCGCAGGAAATATAATAATTATGTCATTACACTTAACAAAATGAAAATAAAAAACAATAAAGCACATCTCTTGCTTCCTTCCCATTTAATTCAATTTCTTTTCCTGCATGTGCTTTTCATCTATTGTTTCTGATGCCTCTTTTAAGTTGGTGTTTACTTTCTCGTAATTCCATGTACTGAGAACATGTAACACCCATGAATCCCTGAGGTTTCTTTCATTTCCTCTGTCCTTGCTTCCCTTGCTTTTATTTTTGCTTTCTTTTTTTACATTTATATTCTTTGAAATCAAGATCTTGAATTGCATTTAATTTTCATTCCCTTCTTCTCGAGCTTGCCCACATTTTCATTCTTCTGTTTTCTTGTCCATTTTCAGCATTAGATTTAGCTGAAAGAAGAAAGTCAGTCAGCTCTCAGGTTAAAGAGGAACTTTAACCATTTCTTTGACACATCCCCCAAACTTGGCTCCACTAATTTTCCATCTTTCACAAATACTCAGTACTGCACAAGAAATGAAGACATACAAAGTGCTTTCAAATCATATTCAATCACCATAGTAAATACAAACTCTCTTCTGTAACATTCAATCATTATATTTAGTCCTAATATCATGCGTTTCATCTGCAAACACCCGCATGAGCATTGTTTAATTTGTCCTCACAGCAGCCCTGCCAAGTTGGTAATTACCTGTTATTATCTCCATTTTACACATAAGGAAACTCTGGGTGAAATTATGAAATTCCTAACAACCTAACAAGCACATATACCTACAGATCTAAGCAGCACTAATAATCTTCTACAGACACCCACATACACACAGTAGTCCACAAACATTTTAGTGTACAGTGAAAATGAGAGATCCACAAGCTCAGTGTAGGACAGGAGAAAGATGCTCACTTGGCATATTATACACAAGAAAACGAAATTCTGAGACAGTGTGATTGCCCTGGACAGCAGAGGAGAGGTGCAGGTAGCAAATTGCCAGTTGCTGCAGCACACTTTGTGTTTTCTGGGGAGCATTTCATGAGCTCCCAATCCTGTAGGTGAGCAAAGGTGTGCAAGGTGAGCTCCTCCTTGCCCCCAAACACCATTAAAGTTTGATTTCATGTTTGCAGTTTCACCACTGGTGACAGCCCTCGAGCTTGTTTCTGACATGAAGTTGGAAAAATACCGTCATGCAAAAACCCCAAATGAGCTCCTGACCTATTTGAATGCTAATAACCTCTTACTGCTATATCCCACTTGTTCTACTGCCTATAAAGATGTCAGGATGGGAAGATAATAGACCTTCTGGACCACAGGCAGCCGCACACACCAACCCATAGAAATAGGAATAAACATTAGTGGGAAAGTCAGAGAATGAAAATGAAGACATAAGTAATTATCTTTGGTCCAGGATGTCAGCAGACCACAACAGAGTATCCTGTGTGCAACAACTCCCCTCCACCACAGGGACAGGATGCTCTGTTCCCATCACACATGGTGCTCTTCATACAGCAGCCCTTGCACAGCAGAGGCTCCAGGGACACTGCAGGGTCTGGCAGAGCCCGTTTCAGAGGGTCAGATGCTCAGCTGCAGTTAGATATTGAATTCCCACTTATGCAAGGTAGTTCCACTGCAACTATTAAGCATTAGATATCATTAATGGGCATGCGATGCCATTAATATAAATCTATTTGATGTGGAAAATAATGACTTGTGTAAGGATCTGGACCTTTGTGACTTTTCATTTCATTGCCTTCCATTCAGTGTGACACTGAGGTTCTCATGGACTTGAAGTCATGGTGCAGTGAGAAATACCCTCTTCCCTTACTTTGTTGGTCTTCCTGTTCTATTTTTCTGAGCTTGTCACAGCATCTCAGCATAGAGATGTCCAGGGAATTGACTCTATATTGTCTTCCTTTCACCCCTGGTGTTTTGGGTATGACCAGGGACAAAGCTATAGGATGGAGTTTGCCAAGATTAACATATATTGCTTAGTCCATAAAAACTGGCTCAAGGCCCCCTGTCTTCCCTGTATTAATTTGAATGTTCTTAAGTCTGTATCATTGCTTGAATTACTCCTATTCCAAATTTTCTTAAAATCCTTTACTGTTTTAAGGTTTTCCTCTCAGGGTTATGTCCTTGATGTATTTGGTTTTCTCTGTTAGTTTCCTGCATTTCCTAATTAGGATCCTTGGTTTGTTGTTGTTTTTTTTTTTTACCCTCCCTGGTTGACGTATTTTAGTTTTTAAATTCAAATTGCTGCCTGAACTCTGTCACTAAGCCAGCATAGGCTGCTGCTTCCTAAAACTTAGACAATGACACCAAGGCTGAAACTTCACAAAGTTCTGCCAAAGCTGCTGACTCTGGATTCCTGCAACTCATAGATTCTCTCTGCTTCATCCCTTATTAATTGGGATCAAGCATTCCTATCTTAAGAGTGACCTGGACTTCCAGGCTAGTTTAAGACCTGAGCATCTGTGCAGATGTTGAGGGCAGGCCAGCCCTATATTGCAGACTACAAGTTGACAAGGTGAGACAAAATGATTGTTCCCGGTAAGAGTTGTGGTCCTACTATTGTTCTATTCCTGTCCACTTGCCAGTACACCTCTTATCACCGGCTGGAAGTTGCAAGAGCTCTGGGGCACAGCCACAGTGCCAGCACTACAGGTCTTTGGCCTAGATTTAGCATTCCCAAGTGCTTACAGCAACTTGGAAACAGTAAGAATAAATACTAAAATAAAGCTTGCAAAACTTAAAAAATAAAACACCTCCCCCAAAAAGAGAACAGTCATGTCCATGGTAGGTGTAAGGCAATGGAAAGCAAATCTACCTACTCTTGAGAAAGGAAGTGATGGGGACTGTGAATTTTAGGGACACTGTACAATGAATTTAAGAACCAAATAAAGGATTTAAACTGTAGATGCAGGATGAAGATATCAGAAGCTACAGTGATGAAGACAAGAGGTCTCAGTTGATGTGGGAGTGCAAAGGGAGACAGTGGCATGATACAAACAGGAGGCTGAGGTGATTAAACTGAGCCAGTCAGGTCTTGTCCATACAAGGAATAAATGTCCTATGAGAAAGAGGATAGCCACTAATGAACCTGAGTTTTGCAACCATGCTCAAAGTAACAGAGTTGTCAACATAAAATGTTCATTTCTCATATACAAAAGACAGCTGCATTAAATGAAAGGTAACAATTAAATTAAAGGAAATCTCAAGATTTCATTTCCTTTCATGAAATTCAATTCAATTAAATTAAATGAAACATCAAAGATGAAATGCAACATCAAAAAATGAAGTGAACTGAAATGAAACTTAATGGAATAAAAGGAAAAGAAATTAAATTTAAAAAATGAAAGGAAATGTAACAAAGTGAAATCAAATGAAATTTGTCATTTTATTACCTTTTAGAAAAAGAAATCTTGATATTTTATTTAATATTATTTTGTTACATTTCCTTTCTTTTTGTATTTTTTATTTCATTTTTTGCACTTTATTGTCATTATACACATTAAATTTCATTTCATTTCATTTCACTCCTTGATCTGTCATTTCTTTTCCTTTCATGAAATGAAGATTCATCTGATGAAAGGAAATGAAATCTTGATATTGAATTTAATTTCACTTTGTTACATTTCTTTTCTTCTTTTTTTCTTTTTTTTTTAGAATTCCATGTAATTTCCTCTTATTACATGAAGTTTCTTATTTCATTTCACTCCTTGCTTTGTCATTTCACAAAAGAACATGAAATCTTGATATTTCGCTTAATTTTGTTATATTTCATTCCAATTCATTAATTTCAGACCTCAAAATTTCAATTTATTTCACTTCATTCCCTGATTTCTCACTTCATTCTCTATTATGAGATGAAAATTCATTTTATGAAAGGAAATGAAATGCTGAGATTTCATTTAATTGCATTTCCTTATTTTTAATTTCCTTTCAATTAATTTTATTTCATTTCCTTCCTTTAAGTTACACTTCATTTCTTATCATTCCTTCATATCCTTTTTATTTTTTGAATAGATATTAACTTTGTGAAAGGAAATGTCTAGATTGTCACATTTCACTTAATTTCATTTCTTGAAGTTTTATTTTATTTCACTGGATTCCTTGATTTTTTAATTTGATTTTCTTTCAGGAAATGAAATCCCGAGATTTAATCTAATTTCATTTAATTTAATTCAGTGAAGTTTAATTAATTTAATTTCACTGCTTGATTTTTCATTTCATTTTACTTCCTTTCTTGGAAATTCAAACTGCCTATTTGTGTGTCTTGGAGCGCTACCTCTTATTCTTTGAGCTCTAAATTCCAGGTATTTTTGACTGGTGTTGCAGAGTGTTTGTGTAATGCCTGTGCTCTAAAGTAATGCACATTCTAAATGAGAATATGCAGCTATTATTCTGTTCAGCTAACTCTGAAGAGTTAAACTGCTGAGCCCTGGCATGCTCTCCAACCTGATAAACGTGACCGATAGCTCCACACCTCCCAGAAAGAGAAGCATCAGCAACAAGTGGCACTAATTAATAATTCAGCGATTTCACAGGGCAGCCACCTGTCTCTCGCTTTTATTCTTTTAGTCCTGAAAACCCTTGAGTATGATCCATTCTCCTCAGAATGTTGAGCATAGCTTGAATGACCGAGAGTTTATCTGCGGTCAAATTATTTGNGAAAACAAAACCAACCCAAAATTCCTACAGCCGCTCAACTGGAGCTTCTGTAAGCTTCCAAGGAGGAGAGGTACTCTCTGCAGCAGATTTAATTTCTTTCCCCCTTTCCTGCCTGCACTCTGATCTTCCAAACGACCTTTAAAGAAAGTCTCCCTATCTCATGTAAAAGCTTTCTGGCGACCTCACTGCCAGGTAAGTTTTCATTTTGCTGAGTCCGTAGCCTAGGGACGAGGTGATCTCAGAGCTCCTGCTGCCAGGACGGGGAGGTTACATCTTAACCCTTTCCTCTCCTGGCTCTGCATTCCCACTGCTCGCCCTGCGCTGGCTCTGGGCAATCTTTGTGCAGCCTTTGGTGAGCTGACTCAACTCATTATCCCGGCAAAACCCCAGCGGATGGCTTTGTGCAGCGCGGCAGCGAGCTGAACGACTGACTCATCCCCTCTGATGAAATCCCGGCTATTGTTATTAGCAGACCATCTCCGTCAGAGTCAGATAAAGCAAAAACAGCTGCCCTCACAATGGCAAGCTCAGATACGCAGCTACAGAGAGCTGACTGACTGCTGCCGCACATCCCTCGTATTCGTAACCTCTGCCAGGTGAGTGTGGAAAGCTGCTAATGCAAAACGAGCTACAAGCCCACTCAGCTCTGATGAAAATTACTCTCGAAGGGGCAGAGCAAAGGGCAGTTTGCCAAACCCTTAGTGCTGGTAGTAAACTTGCAGTTGATTTTTTTTTCTCCATAAATTTTGATGAGGGAAAAAAAAAAAATTAACAGGATGATGCAGTCTACTTCTAATTCAGCATTTCACAACCAAGTCTTTGGTGTGCTGCAAAAAACATAAAAACATCAACACTACTCCCCTCAACCCAAACAAAAACCACACCACCAACAAATGCTGTCAGAAAACATTCTGTCACAAGAAGGGGCACCAAGCACTGATTCCTGCTGTTTGTTATTACGTGTTGGCACTGCAGTAGTATTTGTCTTGGAATTTGACCAGTAAAAGGTACTGGTTAGTAGCACAAAGAAATTATGACACATTCAGTAAGTACAGATGTAAAAGATACATTGCAAATTACCTCTAGATCAGGAGAGAAGGCATCTCATATTTTTCATGGGTTTTCCTTTTACTTTTCCTTTTCTGTGGCTGGATATAGAACCACAGAATTCATAGATGTGCATGAATCACAGACATCACTGAAAGGTTTCAGATGCACCACTTAATCAGAGACTCAGACTTCAGTCATTGTATCAGGACATTGTTACCATTTTATAGCTTTCAGTGCATAATAGTAGATGTACATCCTAAACTGCTTCCCCCCCTCCCCCCACCCCCATTTTACTCTCATATTTGTGACAAACAAACTCACCATGGCTTTATCTTTCACAAATCGTGGAGGAAATGAGCCTGCTTGGACTAGCAGGGAGAAGCCGCAAGATATCTTAAATTTGTTTCTTCTTCCTCCCTTTGTTGCCTGAGCTAATTTTATTTCTGCATGTCTACAAGGATTCCTGCATGGCTGCCATTTGTGAACTTTTGCATTTTCATGTTGGCAGGCTGGACATGGGCCAAGCACCTCTCCCTTGCACAATTGCAGCAGACAATGTGCTTTGAATTTTCTCTGCACACAAAGGTCAGTGACCTCTCCTCATGCACTTGCCTGTTTCCCTGCCACCCTGTAGCTCACAGATAAGTCACTGGCTGTTTTCTGCTGGCAGTTCTGCTTATGTAAGAAACTTCTTTTGCATTTGATGCGAATTAAAGCTCATAAATTCTGTCACATGAAAGTTGCCTCTAAAAAATTGGAGAAGGTGGCAATGGTCTGCCCCCTTCTTCAGGGCTGTTAAAGGCTTTATCATGCACTCAGTTCATGATTCCCCACTGAAATGCAAAGTTTTCAGCAGCAAGGACAGGCTGGGTGTAAAAAGCTCTTTAGTCCATGCCTGTGTTTTAGCCAGTAAATGTAACTGCCTGGTTGAAACCTTTACTAATGGTTTTGACCTGTATGGGATTTCATTTAAAAGCACCTGAGCCAATTGCTTTGAACAAATATTTGAAATGAGATGTCTGCAGAGCACTTTCTCTCAGCATAGAGCCACAAGCTGGGCCATGGGCCCAGGAGGGGCATGTGGGGGCAGCAAGGTGATGGGAGGTGCATGGAGACTTACGTGGTTGCACTGGGCAGGGCTCACACCTAGTGTTGTGTAACCCAGGCTCCTCAGCAAAGAGCAGCAGCAGCAGAACAAGAGTCTGAGCAGAGCCTTAGTCCAGATGGCCACAGTTCTGTCCCACCAGACATTCTTGTTGTCTCTATGATGTGACACTGACATTACTAAAGACCTGCTGCTTCCCACTTGGGGTAGAGATCACCCTTCACCTTGCAGCTGGACTACACCTGCTGGGGCATTGCTCTTGCAGTGCAAAATGTCCCAGCTGATGCCAAATTTCTATTAGTCCTGGCTGCTGGATCTTTTGCTTCTGACATCCTTGGTTACTCTTCACAAGGTCTGAAGGCAAAAGGGCCTTTCAAGAGCCTGCATCACTGGGATCCTGCTGGGGAGGAAGGATAAGAGGTGCTGCTAAATAGAAAAAAATCATAACCAGGTGGCAGTTGTGAAAAGCTTCAAATTTCCTGCACACCCCACTGAAACTTCCATTTAAAAAACAACAGCCACCCATGAACTTGTTTTCCTGGCATGAGAGGCTGGCATAGCAGCCTGAGCAGGTGCTGACTTTGTGGCTGCCCTGAGGATCATCTCACTGGTGCTCTTACCTGTGAGCAGTCCATTAGGGACCAGCCATGATCCCATGGTTTCTGTAGCACGCTCCAGCGAGCACAGCTGTTACAGCAAACATGTACACCAAAGCAGAGAGACCTCTCTTTTGTGGCACAAAGAACTGCCTGCACATTTTTTACATTAAAAGAAATTTCCATTTACTCTTTTTAGCTCAGCCTCATTAATCACAGAGATATTTCCAAGGAAAACATGGATTTGCAGCAGAACATAGGCAAAAAGTTTCTTCAGACAGGAGAAAGAACAGCTCAGCTGTGGTCATCCAACTTATTTTACCATGTACAAGTCCCGTTTCCTCTCTTTCATTTGTTATAATGTTTGCCTTCTCACATGCTTTTCCTACTTTTATCTAGGTTTACATTCTCTTTTCTCATGAACTGTCTTTCTTGCTTAAGCAAAATAAGAAACAAAATACTCTTCTGATTTTCCTCTTTATCTCTTCCCATTTTGGTTTCACAGTGGACTCTCTTGGGGATCTGTTCCAGAGGTTTGGTTCTTTCCAAAACATTGACAAATGTCAGGTCAGCTCAGTGGAGCACTGTCACCTTAAGGCTCCAGTCCTAGGTTGCTAATATTTGCCTCTTGCATGGGCAATAGACTCTGAGGTGTAAGTGAATCACCACAATATTAATAAGTATTGTGCTACAATTAAACCTTGTTGGAAGAAAGAGTAGGATATATGGTATATGGTTAAAGGAAAGGAGTGTCTCTCTCTTTCCTTACTAAGTGGCCTGATCTATGAGAGAGAGAATTTAATGGGCAGAAAATGGCATGGGGCACAGAAAATGTCTCCATCCTACAGCCCCTTCTATACTCCCAAAATTCCCCATTTAGCCACACCTCCCCTAGCATTTGGAGTCTCCACTGACACGGGAATAGCCATAATCCTTAGCACTGCTGTTTTGCTGGGAGAAAAATGACTTTTACTGTGGGAGGGCACAAAAATGCAGGCTGACACCTGCGCCTCCCGGCTCCTGCCATGAGCAGTAAATGCAGGCAGCACCGCAAGGGCAAAAGCAGAGGCAAGAGAGACTGGGCATGGGAGCCCCGAGCTTGGCTCCTGCACAGGGCAGCAGAGCAAGGCACTGGTGGAGTTACCACAGACACTGTGAGGCTGTCACCTCCTGGTAATTTTGCTGTCATTAAGTGCTGCTCATAATGAGAAATCCTGATTTTACTGTGGTTCTGGTATGTTGTCCATAATTAGTGTGTAGTCCTTTAATACTAATTACCGTAGTATTAGTTCCTTAAACATCAATTAAAAAAATCACGTGAAAATTTATCTCTTCCTTAAATGAATCCTGAGTTAACTGGGGATACTTATAATGCACTACGTAAACTTGCTTAATTAGTTAATCTCTGTAAAGGAGTTTCAAATGCATGAAGAGCTATCAAACTGCTAAGTGCACTATCTTCAATTAATTTTGTGCATCTTCACTACTAAGAGGGTCTTTAGAGTGCTAAGGAAAGGGAGACATTGCTTCTAATTTTAAAAGTAACTAATACCTTTAAAAAGTAAAAAGAATTTAAAAAGAATTTTTAAAAGAAAAAAAAGAATTAATTGAAAGATGCTTTGACATGATGGAAATAATTGTGAATACATATTTTCTTATGTTTCAGCCAGGAGTGAATATGAAAGATTCATCATTTTTATCCCTATTTACCTTTTTTAGTCTGTTTTCTTCTCCTGACCTTAATACTCTCCCTCTCTCTCACTGAGTATTAACCCTCTCTCTTCCAAATTTGTTGTTTGTTAATTTCTACCTTAGCAGAAAACCAACCAACACACAAAAAGGTTAAAAAAGGGCAAATCATACCAAAACACTTTTCAAACTGGAGTCACCAAGGCTACATCCTCATGGAAATGGTAAGGAATCTTGTTCCAAAAGAAGCCTCATGGACTTCCCTTCAGAAGAAATCACTGGAGGGCCAGAACAGAGCTCCTGCAAGAGAACAGGGCCACGTCCAGCGCAAGCAGTCATATTCCATGGACCACCGTGGTAGCCAGTAAGTTCTTAATGTGTCTTTCAAAGTTTTCTATTCTCTTTAGAGCTTATATGCCTTCTGAAGTATTCTCATTTTACTTCACCCATTAACAATCTGCTTTTGGTGGAGTTCTCTCAAAATGGGTTCTTGTGCTAATACTCTGTCTAACTGGCAGCTTTATTCAGGCCAGCAACATTGAAGTGGACTTCACTAAGAACCTATCTCTTGGGTCCTTTTTCTTCCACTGGGATTAACAAAGGAAAGAACTTTTTTTTTTTCTGAGTCTGATTTGTATTAAAAGGTTTTCACTTGCCTATTCTTTCTTTTTTCAATAATGACTAATCATCACTTCTCCTTGCTGACTGCTGAGGTCCCACATGTTGTGAAAAATTCAGGCAGCTTGTTTAATATCAAGATGCCTGAGCAGTGGTTATGCAGAAGAGTTCATTTCAGATGGTTTATGAAGGGAACAGGTAATGAGCATTTGCAATAAATTTCTATCACATCTATGCCGTGCATTCACTCGGCAGTTATTTGAAAGCCTATTAATTTACCTTATTTTACCCAAAAGAAACTGGAGGTATTTGAAAACCTATTAATTTACCTTATTTTACCCAAAAGAAACTGGAACAGAGAACAGACTATTTGATGGCTACAGCTTTATTCTCTATATACTGTAAAATAACAGATCAACCTGTTGGATGAGACATTTCTCTAGTAAGCCAGAGTTGTGTACATGGTGACCCTCAACACAACAATTTTTCAGGGAAAGAACTTCTGCCACCAAACCACTGAAACCTCTCCAATCCCTCCCCAGTTCAGTTCAGCAAAAGGAACCAGTCAAGGATATTCGTTGTTATCCAATCCAGGGGACACTAATTTAGCTGAATCTGCTCTAATTAGGCTATCTAGCTGAAGTGTAGGTACCTAAAAGAGTAGCTTAATAAATGGGTAAATTGTTACAGGGTGCAGAAACAAGAGCAGGCCTATGAGAAGAAGCAAAGAAAGCTCCTTGTCCTCCCATACCTTCACCTCTTGTGTGTTTGTACAAAAGCTTACAGGATTCCTTCCCTTCACCTGGTATATCTGTACAGTCCATACACACAGTATGAGATGGGTAAGCCAGAAACTATTAAGAAAATTCTAGATTGCCTCAAACTCAACAACCCAAACCTCTTCAGTTTCCTTCCCTAACTGAAGGATGAATGTGGTTGCCAAGGATCATTTAATTCATGTGGGCGACCCACCTGCCTCTGAAAGAAAGGAGCCTGAAGAGACTATGACTGCTACCAGATCCAAAATGAAGGGGTAGGACTACCTGAATACTGAACCTGAAATTAACCTGAAGCCTGACCTTCCTGAGGAGCATTTTTAAAGAATAAACCTAATTGCAGGAGGTTATCAATAGTTAGCCAAAAAGGTGACAGGGCAGGGAGGACCCAGCAAAGTCTCAATGAACAGCCCAAGATTTTTGCCCCTTCACAACTGTGAAAAAATTTTGAATTTTGAAAAATTTGAATAGGGGCAAAAATTTCTTCTTCAAAGGGTTCTCTTTCACACCAACATTTCAAAAGATCAACTGCCAATAAATTAAGACAAAGCAAAAATCAATGAATGTCCTGGTGGCAAGGGAAGATACACTCCATCTCTGTCCCTGTTATGACAGAAGAGCAGCTCCAGCACAGCCCTCTGGGCCATACTGTGCCCTCACAGCAGCACTGGTGTGACGTAGTTGGCAGGGAAGAGACCCAGTTCCCCACGACGGCGTCCTTTCCACCAGCATGGATTGGAGCTGTCCAGGACCTCGAAGATGTCTCCACTGCGGAAGCCCAGCTCATCGTGCTCCACAGCATCGAAGTCGTACAAGGCACGGACCCACAGCGTTCGCTGGAAAGGAGAGAAGAGACAGGCAGGGAAAAAAGAGCCAGGACTTTTAAAGATCATCTTCCTGTCAACCCTCTTAAGACTCAGTAAGCTCAGACTCTCAGACATTCACTAAGCAAAGACAAAGAGTGCTGACTTTCAATTAAACCAAGAAGTGGTCAAGATGCCAGGAAGGAGGGATCAATTTACTGGGACTCCCAAGGGATGGTGTTTCGTTTCTCAGCAGCCTCAGTGTATTTGTGCGTATTTGTGCCACAGGATGAAAAATCAGACTGAGAGCAGGTCCTTAGGAAATTGTGTTCTCATGGCTCTCCTGCCTCTGCCTTGTAAGGGCAGCCAGGACAGCCATGTCTGAAGCCAGATATGGGAGCAAAGAAGGACTCCTGCCTGAGACCTGCTGGGCAGTAACTATTAGGGAATGGCTCTAAAGAGGTGGCCTGGTGCTAGCATAGGTATCAAAATGTGTCCTCAGCCAGTTGAGGACTGAGAGAACCAGCACACAGGTGAGAGTAGAGAACATTGTAAAGAAAGATAAAGAAGGATACTTGCTCTTTCAGGCACTTTTGGGGCATAGGGGAGGGTCTAAAACCTCCTTCAGACTCTCCCCAAGGTCAGGCCCCTGAGCTCCGAAGGATTTAGCATCTGTTTGGGTATATCAGTTTATTTTTGGGTGTGCACTGTAATGTGCACTATGGTTAGATTTTTTTTTTTAAGACTTTGGAGTCAATTTCACACTTTGGCCAAAAATCATATTTTAAAAGACATAGCTTGGGTGTCTTTCTGGGAAATTGTTGGCATCTACACAACAGGGCATAAATAATTTAGGAGGTACATCTGGGAGAGACAGATGGAGAGATCTATTTGAATGCAGACTAACTTTCGATAACTCTTCCATTCAGGGCCCTGCTTAGACCTGGCCCCTAGTTATTTGGTTGGACATACAGACCTCCCAATAATTGGATTTGTGGCTTATACATCACTGATGAGATGTGGCAGGCAAAAGCATGTTGTTATTCATTGCCATAGCCTCTGAGAGATAAAAACCATTGTATTTTAAACTGGATTACAATAAAGATCCAGGGCTTTTGCCAAGGAAAGGGTATTTTTTAACATGTTCCACATTTCTGAATCCAATCTGTTCTTTTTCACTCACACTTGAGAAAGGTCTGCTGTCCTTCCCTTCTCTCCTTGGATCTAGGTTCTCTAGTTACAGGCTAAGCTGGACATTTCTTCAAGGAAGAGTAACATGCCTTAAGTCACACTGAGCTGAGAGGGAAATACTCTGTAGCTGGCAGTGGCTGAGGCAGAGAAAGACACCACATTCTATGTGGGCATTCACATAGTGGGAATTTGTAGAGTAGGTAGTTAGGTAGAAAATCAAGGTACAGATCCAGTAGGGGAGGGGGTCTGGGATGTCTGCAGAGACACATTTGGATCACACCCACATCCACATCCACTGTGCTAAGAGGCTCTGACAGCCAAGGGTGTCAGGTGCATGAGTCCTGCTTTGAACAGCAAAGGAGGTCTGAGAGACATGCCAGGCACAGACAAGTAGAGTTGGGTGATCTCAGGCCTTCTCAGGACTGCAGCAAAAATTAATGGAAGCGTGTCTTAGGTTGCAGTGCAAGATATAACCAGAAGTATGTATTCTATCACCATTTGTTGAACCAAGGTGGGGCGGTTTTCTTTATCTCTTCCAACACCCATCCTCCTTCCAGGGAGATATCTTTTGTTAATGGCCCATTGAGTCTCACTGCATGACTGATAAAATTACATTATCCCATTGTGAGATGCTCCACCCAGGGGGGGAGCCAAGCATTCCTACTTGGATAAAAGCTAAGATTTGGAACACCACAAGAGCCTCTTCCACTAGATTCCCAGAGGAAGACCAGGTGCATCTATACCACCACTGGACCTTCAGAGGAAAACTACACCCTTCTACAAGTTCATTGCTTCAATGGAACCACATCTGTCACTCCAGGAGGACTGCAGCCACCATTTAATTGGACTGCTACCAACAACCTAACCAACAGGGTTTCAGGTTGTGCTCTGACTTTGTCAGTGTTTTTCTTGTACTATTGCATTTTTATTTTCATTTTCCTAGTAAAGAACTGTTATTCCTATTCCCATATCTTTGCCTAAGAGCCCCTTAATTTCAAAATTATAATAATTCAGAGCAGGGGGAGGGGGGTGGTTTTACATTTTCCATTTCAAGGGAGGGTCCTGCCTTCCTTAACAGATAGCTGTCTTTTCAAACCAAGACAGAGACAGTGTGATTACAAGTGCATTGCAAGACAGGAGGAGCACTGCTGCATGATATAGAATCATGAGGCTGCTCTCCATAGAACTTAAAAAATGTACTGCACATTTAGCTACTGACATCAGTCACTGCCTGGCTGTGGTAACAAAGATAATTGAAAGCCCCGTGCATTAATGGACATGAAGTTCTCGTAGAAGAGATCATTAGATTTTCAGAAATGTCTTCTGCTGGACTGGACTCATGCTTGATCAAAATCCATAGGTGAGCTTGTGCTCATTTCCCATGTCCCAGATGCCTATTTTGCTGAGTTCATGCTAGTTCCCTCTTCCACTGAGGCTGCATAAGACTAACCTTGAGAGCTGTTACCACAACTACACTCATATACCACTGTAGTCCTACCCTCAGAGTGCCCCAGAAGCAGATTCAAGTGGCTGGGATAGAGTACTGAGGCTCAGAAATGTCTTGTAAGACATGGCCGGACAGGCAAAATGCACTACTTCTCATGCAACCTCCATATAGATGACATTGTCTAGACTGCTTGGCCATTGCTAAGGGACCCAATGACTTGGGCAGATGAGGTCTTCCAGGTGTATCACCTACTGGTGTCTGCTGGTGCAGTGGGTCTGTGTGTCTCCGTTGCATAGCTCCTGCACTTCCTTGGCCGTGATCCCTTAGTCTATGTATCATGTCTTTCCTGTCCAGACTCCCACCATGTCTTTCCTAGAAAGAAAACAATAGCAGAAAAGTCATGGTTTTGTGGTTTGGGCTGGAATAGAGTTAATTTTCTTTGTAGCAGCTGGTAGAGTGCTGTGTTTTGGATTTCGTATGTGAATACTGCTGATAATACACTAATGTTTCAGTTGTTGCTAAGTAGTGGCTCACTCTAAACCAAGGACTTTTCAGTGTCTGGCCAAAGGGATATCCCATACTCCAGAACATCCTACCCAGTATATAAACTGGGGGGAGTTGGTCAGTAGAGCCCAATAACTGGTCAGAGACTGGCATCAGTCTTTGGGTGATGAGCAATTGTATTATGTATCACTTCTTTTTCTTGGGTTTTATTCATCTCTTTGTTATTTCCTTTTAAATAGATAGAAAAGAATAACTATTATTATTAATAATATTTACTCTATATTAATCTGTTCTTATCTCAACACACGAGTTTACCTTTTTCCTGATTCTTTTCCTACTCCCACCAGCATGAGGAGAAGTGACTGAGTGGCTCCATGGTACTTAGTCGCCAACTGAGATGAAACTGTGACACATGTATCTTCTGAGATATATAAATGAGGGGATTTTAGAGTTGTTAGTGGGCAAGAAGTTAGGGGCAAGCCCCCACATAAATAATTTTAGTTGTCTGCTTCCAATAAAGTCCCTGTGCTTCAGCTCTGCAAGTAATGACCTTCATGGAAGAGGTCAGCTTAGACTGTTCTATTTTGGATTTTAGTTCTTAGGAGTTGAACTCAGCTGTGTTTCACAGCTGCTGGGACAAATGGTCAGAGAAGTGCTTTTTTTGGTTTCCGAGAATTTTGGAGAAAAACTAAGGTTGTTTCTAACTTACAGATAAAAAGGCATGTTTGCCAAGGGGACTTTAGCCAATCTGGAGTTATTATAACCCAGTTCTGCCCACTCCTTGCTCTTCCTCTGTCCAGTGTGCTGCAGGAACATCAGTGATGCTGATGCAGCTGACTGTATTTGAGGACTCACTACTTTACCTTTTCTTGGGCTGCTCCATAGTGTAAAAGACAACAAGCAAGCTTATAAATTTAGTAGCCAAATTAGCCGAATGAGAGAAAATCAAATTCAAAGAAAAGTAGTCATGTGACCACACATCTCAGTCATATCAACACAAATTGTCCCAGGCAGATGGAGAGAAGTAGGAAACATCTGGGAAGCAAGTTCTCTTTTGTGTGCACAGCTGAGAGATGCGGATTTTTTGACAAAATGACTGTTCACTTGCTACCAAACAAGAAAAGCCAAAGTTTCATATGCCTGGGCTTGATGTCCCAGCCCCTTGTTGCTGATAGTACCTGTTGCTGCTGCAGTATGGGAATAGGATGCTCTACATATCTCTTGGATATAGAACAATGATCTTCTCCAGCTGCTCCTCCCATTTGGAATCCTTCCCGACCTATCCGTTCCAGGCTCCCACCCCACCTCTCCTGATGAAAGAAAGATCACACAAGTGAGGTCAAGTTTTGCTTCCTAGCACATCCTAGACTAAAGCTGTACAATCATTGCACACAGAGCACTACCACTACCCACTACTCTGGAGGCTCTTTCAAATAAAAGACCCTGCCCCTCTGAAAAGAAGAACAAATCAGGAATCCTGTATTTTAGATCTTTGTCATAGCCACTCTCCATCTGAAGTCAGGGTAGTACTGGGAGGTGTTGGGTTGAAAATATGGCTGCTGATGTGAGGATCAGCACAGGAGCCAAGCTCTTTCTTGAAATACTTCCCTTAGACTTCATTTGTCTCTGTACTGAAATCTATTTATTACAATAATTTCATCATATGAACAAAGAATCTAAAAATTTGAATTGTGAACAGAAACCCCACCGTGATGAGTGCTAAACATTCCCTGATGTGCCCATCACCATAGCAAATGTACAGAGAGTTTGCCAAAGCAGACTTGAATTCTGTTCTTTAATTTGCCTCTTTGCATCTTGGAGCAACCACATCTCTTTCCCTTCTTGCTCACAGTCAGCCCAAACAGGTTGTTATGCTGATATACATGTGTACAGTCCTTCTTTCCTTCCCCAGACAGAGATTCATCGCTGTGATATCTCTCTTACAGATCACAGAGCCTCTATTTTAATACCTTACTAGTGTGTTTTTAAAGCTCTGTATAAATGGTCTAGAAAGAAACAACAACCTAGGCCCATCCTTCTGACTGAAAAATGTATTGTCTCTCATTTTGAGCCAGCAAGAATGACCCACATGCAGCCTATAAAACTTTACTGCCGTAGTCAGCAGGTCACATACTTTCTGCCTTGTCTCTACTTGCATATCCAGGTAATTTAATACCAAAGTCCATTTCCCAGTAAAGTAGGACTTTGGTTGCTGCAGTGACTAGGCATGTTCACTCCCAGACAAGTAGTACAATGTGTAGCAGCCTCTGCTATGTCATTTGCTTGTTTCCCTGGCACAAAACAAGGCATTCATTGGACTGGGACTTCTCTGCCTTCTCAAACATCAACTATACCTTCCCTGAAGGCATATCTTGTTCCCACATCTGCTATATTCTTCTTGGTAGTACTTTCCAGATCCTAACAGCCAGGGTAACTGCTTCAGGTTCTGCACTCTGTTCTTCCACATTCCTTTTACTGTGTTTGCTTGGTAGCAGATGGACAATTCTTCTGAGCAGACAAACTTGTAGTTGTAGTTGCACTCTGGGTGCATGCAAGGACACTAAGAAACCAGACTCAAATTCTTCTCAGTCACAACCTACCAATCAGCTTTGTACGTGCCCTTAGGAAATCTAGGCATTTCAATAAGTTAAGTCCTGCTTCCCTTGGCATCTTAGAATTTCAGCTGTGAGGTCTTGGCACAACTTAGCAAAGCAACTTTATTCAGATTTGAAGACTCAAAAAATTCTGCTCAATTATACAACTCTACATACCAGTGAATCAACTAAAAATTTGTGTCTCAGGTCCCATCAGTGTAGTGATGCGGCTGGGACAGACTGTCCTTCTCTCCATCCTGAGACATTCTCATAGGATGAACTCCTTCCCCAGAAAGGTTTCTGACTGAGAAACTCCTAAGGACAGTTTGTGTTTACCTTTTCTTCTTGGCTGTTGTCCCTTAGGAAGATCTGCGTCTGCCTGGAGATGGAAGCTGTCTTGTAGTAGTCCACCAGCTTGTTTAGCGAGTGGAATTTCTCTGTCCACAAGTAATAGCTACCCTTCGAATCCCTCATCACTTTGAAATGTTGCACATCTTCTTCATACCTGGATCCCAATGGAAAAGAGATCATCAAACAGATGCACTTTTACCTCTTTTGAAAAAGTCTTTTCCAGAAGGGTACCAAAACTTCTTGCTTGGCCAAATCTAGACTTATGCAAAGTCATGCCATGGCAGTCTTGTGCATACTGAACCCAGATGTGGCTCTGTTTTAAAAGACCCATCGGTTTGCAAATGCAGAGTGCCCCAGGGCTGCTTAGTCACAAAGGACTATCAGAGGAAAGCACAGGGTTTTAAACCCTCTCTTTTGAAATAAAGGCCACAGGAGCTTCCCGGATGAAAAAGTGCACTTGTAGTCTACCCAATAGCCTCTGCAGGTCCTCTTGACATCCAGTCTGGACTGACGACAAGACCTGCATTACACCTTTACACACCATGGGGATCACCACTACATGCAGACACAGTCATGTGAAGCCATAAAATAAGCTTTAAAACTGTATAAAATCTAGTATAACATCATTATTACAGGTCATTCTCCCTATCCAAAAAGAAAAAAAAAAAAAAGAAAAAAAAAGAAACAGGAATTTTCTGATGCTGTTACAAGCGAAATTAACAATCTCAACCTTCTGCCCCTTATTCCCCCTGCACCTCCCCTCCTCTCACCTCTTCCCTGACATGTACAATTCCTCTTTTCACCAGATGTGATCTGGCTTTGGTACCCACCTCCTTTATGCAACTCCAGGCACTCAAAACACTCTTCTCAGAGGCTATGTCTGCACAAATAAACTAAATAGTGACAGGCAGGGACTGAATGCTTTCCTTGACTGCTACAGTCCCAAGCTGTTGAAGTATTAGCATGGTTGTGGTTTAAAAGGAAAAGCTCTCCCTTAGATAGTGCTGGGTCATGGTTAGAAAGAACAGGCCAAGAACTCTTCACAGGGAGCTGCTTGAATACAGCTCTTCTGTTTGGTGGGGTGAAGAGGGTGTAGCCATACAGATCTGACCTCTGCCACACTGCTTGGCTTCAGGGCCAGAGAAAGAGCCTGACTGTACTTTAATTGTTGGTGTTTATTGGTGCAAATGTAACTAGAATGTTTTCCTGTGTTCTTCCTGTAGTTTTTGAGCTACCTGAATAAGTAAGTACATACCACTTGGAAAAGACATTGTTAATCATGACTCTAATTTAAAACTGGTTATCAACTATATGAAAGTGGGAAACCAATCATTTAAGAGCTCTGCTTAGAAGCAAATGCACTGAGAAGTGCTGGGCTACAGCAAATTGCTGAAATGCAGTTGGGTTGCAAGCAGTGAAAAACTATTCCCTGTCCAATGGCTGTTAGTCACCTGTGGGAAATAAGTTAACAATGTAATAGCAATCTCTTAATAGGTAGTAGTTGAATTCTTGGATTTGGTAATCAGAGCTGTCAGGAAATTAAAACAAATGGAAGACACTTGTTAAGCACTGTGGGAGCTTTAGAATGGGACATTCACTGTGTCACTTGAAAAGAGGCAGAAACATTTGGGAATCAGATACCTAATTTGTTCTCATTCACAACACAGAAGCACTACTGTGTTTGGCAGCACACAAACTTCTCAAGGGCTACATCTCATTAGGAATCCTTATGAGAGGAGGCTAGGGACACCATTAAACAGGAAAAGAAGCAGGAATATGCTGTGAGAAGCAGATACCTGACAGAGATGGAAAAGTCACCGTAAGAGTTCTGACTGGCTCGGACGATGAAGCTGCCAACTCCTTTGCTCATGAGAAGGTTCTCTGCTTCGTGGCGGGATATCTTCTCATCAAACCAGCTGTCAAGTGGGAAAAATCACGGAGATGTGAATAAAGGTGTGAATTAATGCAAGCAATAAAAAAGTTGAGGGAGAATGTGAATAAATAGGATGGAAGGAAGAAAACAAAAGGATCAGAGGAGTCCACATGCCTACTCCTAGTGCCCATGTATATGCCTAGGCACAGGGGTTTGATGGACGCAGACCATTTTTTTGGAATAGTAAATGCATGTACATGCAAAGAAAATAATGTAAGCTTTGGTCTGCTAAGAAGCAACACTCAGCTAAACTGTAATTGCAGACACAGTACAATAAGGTGTCAGCCAAAGAAATTTTAAATTACAAATGTGTATGTATACATATATACACACATAATTCTCAGACATACACGTCAAATTGCTCTTTGGCAAACTGATGAAAATTACTGGGCTGTGATGGATATATTGCATGGGACACACAAATTTTTAGCAGAAGCAAGCCATGAAAGTTTCAGTACTAATAAATTGGTTCCTGCAAGAGTTACAATACCACAGAATTGCAGAAGCACAGAATACATAAGCACACTTACACAAATTTAATCAGGCATAACAAACAACAGCATAAGGCACTGGACTAATAATGAGAAAGTCACCATAAACAGTAAAAGAATACGATGTCAGTAGTAATTTTTCAGTAGAGAAACAAAAGATCAGGTACATTTGCATATGTCCACTCCATAGCTAGTAAGATCTACAATCTACAGTCTTTGACTTTACCTAATATTAACTGCCTGTATTGCATTAAAGTTAAGGAGTGGTAATTTCCTAACGTCTGTCATTTCCACTTTGGAGTTCCTTATTATCATCACAGTTTACCTATGTATCATTAGCAAAGAAAAATCAGACTTCAATGACCCTTGATAACCAGTCTCCATGATTATTTAACATGAAAAAGATGGGCAAAAACAATCAATCAAAAAGAGAAGGCAGCTTTTTTCCCTACGTCTAGTTCTCTCATCTGGCCTGAACTGCTTCGAAGTGGAGACCAGGCGCTTAGAAAAGTGTCAGTGGAAATATTTCTTCGCAGCTCTTGCACAGAGAAAGTAACATGAGAAAAATGTGTGTGAAAAAAGAAGCTGCCAGTGCTCCTGACTGATGGCACAGCCCTGTGAAGAGCAAACAAGAACAACTGACTGGAAGATCACATCTCCCTGAGGCCCAAAAGTACAAGCCCATATTTACACAGCAAACTAATAATGTCCTTCAACTCAGGCAAGCAGGTTGGCTTATGTCCAAAAAGTAAGTACCACCTCCAAAGGGGACAGAGGCACTTATTTATAACCTCAAAATTCCTGTGTGCTCCTAGTATGACTGCTCAGGGCACCAGCACATTACAGACACAAGCACTGGGCTTGTTGCATGCTCTGCTTGTTCAGCACTGAAATGCTGCAGCATTTTTGAAAAAACAGAACAATGAGAGGTGCTTCTGGGAGCATTTCTGCTAACTGAAAGGCTGTAAAAATCTCTGGCACTGTTATATTTGTGGCATCGGGCTGGAGAGCACATTTAACATGCATTCCAACACGCATCAGTCCTTTCTGAAAGTGCAGTGCCACCTCCTCAGCGGGAAGAGAGAAATGCAGGTACGCCTGTCCTCTGACAGATCTGTTTGTGTGCGTGCGTGCGTGAGAGAGAGAGCAAGGCGGCAGGTCCCGTCTATCAACTCTGCCGATCCAGGAGAAACACCAGCTGTCACAGTCGCGTAGCATTGCACTGACCTCTAGTGCACCGATAGCACTTCGCAGGGGGAGGGAATGCGGTGGCAGGCTGGGAAAAGGGAGTCAGTGTCGTTAGGAGTCGAATGGGGAGGACATTTTTTTATAATTCGTTTTCAGCAATATCTCTTGCTCTTCCTTTTTTGCTTAGCCTCTCTGTTCCCAAGACTTCATATCATAACTATTGTCCTTCTCTCTGAGGACATCTAAATGCAATTCCTGCCACATCCCAGCATCCGTCTGAGCAGCAGTAACAAAAGGGTCACTTGGGACTGACAGCCGTCATCGAGGTGCATTTAGCTCTGAAAGAACAAAGGATGCTTTGGACATGCTATGCTGGCAGAACTGTGTGTAGCAAATCCTTGCCAGCCTCAAAGTGTAGGATGTTATGCCCAGGCACTCCCGCTGTCCTGTCCTCTGCACGCACATGCAAACGTGCTCCTGACAACACTCAGTGGAAATGTGCCATGGTGGTGACACCATTTCTGTCACACTTACTGGGGAACATGGAAATCGATGAAGTTCTTAGGAACGTAGCCCTCGTGACTTCTGAGCTCAGCCTTGTACCACTCTTCCTGGGAGCTCAAAATCTGCAAGGGAGAAATGGAATAAATGTGTCTCCTGAGAAAGGCAAAAGTAACCAAGCTTCGTGCAGAAACCTAGAATGTCTTGTAAGAATAAAAGAAAATGGTACATGTTCTCTACTCCCCACCCACAGTGCAACAAGGTTAGTGGCTGATGGTCACTTCAGAGCAAGCAAGCAATGAAAAAGCCCAAGTAGGATTAGAGATGCTGCTTGTTAACTTTACTCCTTTATCTGACTGCCTGTCTGGTGCCTGAGAAATGGAGGAATTCAGCTTTGAAAGAATTAATAGGGACTTAAGTTATTCTCTGTGCTGTGTTTTTTAGTTATAATGGAGCATCTCCAATTCACAAGGGAAGAAGAAAATATCTGTGAAAACTCCTCTAACATGGATATGGAGCAGTATGCAGCTGTATTTGTGTGTGTTACAGATACTACCATGCGCTCACCTGTCATTTCACAAGAGATTCTTCAGTGGGTTAAATTGTCAGAAGCCCTGAGCTTTGCCAAGGTAGATAAAAGAAGGCAGAAAGTATTTTCAAGGCACTATTATACTTAGGGGATTGTAGAATAGCTGGAAGTGAGTCCACATTACACACTGGAGCAGTTTCAAGTGTGCTCACATTAATGTTAACTGTAATGGTCCTTAGAAACATCACTGCTGACCAGGAAAGGCCCAAATTCATGATACTCAGGCTGATGGCTCAAGATACAGCCCTAAGCTAGAGGAAAGAGGATAAGAATACAACCACATTGGGATTTTACTACAAATGTAATGGTCTTTAGTATTTTGTTTGACATTCCAACTCCTGGGACAGGATTCTGCTGTCCACAGATCATCTTTTTGCTCTTTCTGGTTTCAGAGAGGTGCCTAAAAGCATGAACCATAACAGTTTTAAAAGGAAAAAGTGGAATGGACTTCATTTAAAATCTAGTGTTAACAGTAATAATACTTTGTGAGCCAGTCTCATGGTTTTGGGAGCCTAAGGCATATTTTAACTGCTTTGTATTGGCAACAGGATGTTACTGTCTCTGAAGCCAATTCTTCATTGCCTACTCTGCCATGTAGGCCTTTTTTGAACATTTGTATTCAGAAAAGTTAGGAATAGAAAGCTGTGGAATTCCCTATTTGTATAGTCAGTACTGTCCTCATGCCTGGGTGCTGGGTTAAAGATCTTTTTTTCACTGCTGTGGTCAAACATAGGGGATGATAGCTAATTCCTGCTCATGCCCAGCTCTGTTGGAAGTGAGGTCTCCAGAAAGACATACCTGCTGTTTGCCACTGCAGAGCTGGCAGGTTTCTCTCAGTGTGTCATCCTCTCAGAGAAGGATGTGGCAGGGGGTAAGAGGGTGGATTTCCTCCTGTCACTACTGGTTGAGGGCCTCATGTTTCCTGTTTTGTAATCTCTACATCAATACTTCATCTTATCTCCTTTATAAATCAGCAGGTTGTTGCAGGCAGCACCAGGGGGCTCATGATGGGGTATGAATGTATGTGTGCCTATGCCAGAACCGAGTTGTTACTCAGGCTGATTTACTGCTACTACAGCTCGAGTGGCTAAGGTGTTGTTTTATCTACCTCAAGGACATTAAAGGAAGAGTTAGTTTATTTTCTGGTAGTGAATTCTCTATGACAACTAATAATAATAAAACTGGTGTGTAGTGTTTTCACTTCTTATCAGAAGCTTCCAGCATACTTTGAAAGGAAGCTCTAGCTTGTAATCATTTTATGGGAAGGGAAACTGAGGAAAGAAAAGTGACCTGGCCAACACCATCACCCCTGGTCAGTCAGCCAGGGACTTGATAGAAGTCTTCTGACAAAAAAGGCATCAGCAAAGGTCATGTGACAGCAGGGACATACTGGGGAAGAGTAAGAGTGTTTGTATGTCCTGAAGAGAGGCAGTGATTTCTTCAGAACCTTCTCACAGCTCTTTGGAAAGATTTGGTACTAATGATCTCTGGATGCAATCAACTTTGTCAAAGTGCCAAGAATTAAAAGGCCAATAAAATAAAAAATGGCGGTGACAGAAAATGCAATGCTGAGACCCAGTATCTGAGTAACTGGAATATTTGTGACTGCACAGAGGGCTGAAAAGCTCCTCGCCAAACAAGAGTTTACATCTTATTGTTGTACATCATCCCTTTGGACAGTAAAGGAGTTAAGGCCGTAGGGAGGAGTAATACTCCAGCATTTTCAATGGAAACAGAGTATCTGGGGCTGAGAAGTGGATAAAAAATTAGGGTGAAACTTCAAGTGACTTCATCTGTGGGACTTTGGTAACATTAACAAGAACTGTTCTATCATAACACATACAAAACAACTTTAAAGAGGCTTCCATAAGCTCTGTATTCTATATGATCAACACTACTTCTGCCATTGCCCCATTGTTAAATTCCTGAAAGGGTGTATATAGCATTATTAGATCAAGACCTCTTAAACTATTCCATTAGGTGCATAACAGTCTGTCTCATGGACTTTTCCTCTTCTATTTTCAATTGCTGAAAATCCCTGCAGCACCTAACAATAATTACTAACAGTGAAAACATAGATATAAATTCTATAATGGATAAGGTATCTTTGAAACCGTGTAAGGGCTGGAAATAAGGAAGACAGCAATCCCTCTGGATAAAACTGATCCTACCTGCATTTAGACATACTCACTATAATGTAGTCACTGTGGATGATTTACCTGGTCAATTAAAACAGACAGGACCCTCAAAATTTGTCACCAAAGATCTTGATCTGTGCCCCAGCAAAGGTACTTACCCTTCCCTACTGACTACTGGAGGACCGCAGGGCAACTAAATCCACAGTTTATGGACATAAAATCAAGAAAAGTGGACACAGATTCAAGTAAACTGGGAACTGTTGTCCTATTGCAAACCCTTTGGGAGATGAGTATCCTGCATTTGTATCCTAGCTTACAGATGTGTCTTCATCTGTTTTGTCAAAGCAAATGGAAGCACAAGAAAGATCTGGAAGCAGTCTCTGAAATGCTGTTTAGTCAAGCTGGGGACTGTACTTACTTTCAACATATCTCCAGCCTGAAAGCTCAATTCATCTTCTCCAGAAGCAGTGAAATCAAACTTGGCAATGGCTTCCATACTGTGTCTTGGGGGCAGAGCAAAGCTGGAAGAAGTAATGTCAGATACTTGTCAGCATCTATGAGCTACTGGGATTGTGGAGCCCAACCTTTGGAAAGCTGATAGGCGTTGCTGTGATTTGTATATGGAGAAGCATGCACCGACTACAGGCAGGCATTAGTTACTATACATGGAAAGACATAAGCAGGTAGAATAGAGGGCATGGCTGAGGGTATAATTAGCTAAAGTCAGAAATACAAATAATCAATAGTGTATGCTTATTCTAACAGATCTCTTTCTCTAGAGCAATTTCATGGGAAAAACATGTTTAGACCAACACTGTCACAGTTCCTAAAAAAGCAAGCCACTCTGTCCTGCAACAGAGAAATGCATTTGCCCCCTACAGTGACCTACTCTTTACCTCAAGAGTGAGTCAAATTGAGGACAAAACAAACAGGACTGCAATAAATATTTTTTTTCTTGGACAAGGGCCACAATATGGAAGGTTGAAAGAGTCTTTTCTTTGTGATGCCTTTAACATGTGTGACCACAACTTTCACGTAGAAAAAAACTACTTGCAGAAAGGCTGTATTACCTATTTAGAAGCAGGCAGAGAGTTAGCCTACCTCAGTGCTGGTAACCCAGGAGCCTGAAATGTATCAGACAGCCTGAAAACCAAAGCCTGCTTTTCAACACCAGAAAAATATGGCAGGGGAAGTGGCAAGATGAGCTTTGCTCCTTCACCACTTCCTGCTCATGTAACTCGGATACACCCCAGCAGTGTGGGAATACACAAGAGAGTCAAACAGACTTGATTAGTGTAGTTGGTTTGATAACCAAGATGCCATGGCAGGAACAAACAGAACTATGAAGATTACAGAAGATGGGATTAAACCTGCTCACAGGAAAAGACAAGATTCAATCAACTTCTGCAAGCAAAGAGTTGTAAACACATGCGTTGTCTGTGTGATTTTTAACCTGATTATTGTAGTAGAAATTATTAACCTGTCTGAAATGTTATATAAGCTTTTGGAAAACCTAAGTAAAATCACTGAATCAGTCTTCCTGTCTCTCAATCAATCACCAGTAATTGGTGTCCCATGTGAGGAGAGAAGAACCAGCTACCTAACGGCAATTGGCAACGCCCCTGGAACTGATCATGATGGTGAGAGAACCGTGTTGGGCCCACAATCTCCTGTAGGCTGTGATGTGACAGGTGAGCCAGGGAAACTCAAAGTACGGGACAGGACATGTCCAACGACAGAGACGTTAACACAACCATGCTAGCCTTTCTGAGCAAGCATGAATCCTCTATCCTAAAGCATGACTTTAAGTCACTTCTACGCATGTTTCCTGATATTTTTACTCTCCACTACTGAGACAAGGTTGGTGTAAAGCTCTACAACCTGGCTACACTGCCTGTCCACGAGCCAGAACTATGCTTGCTTCCTGCATGGAGGGCGGTCATGGACGCGATTGAAAAAGAGGGGGAAGCGAGGTAGCCTGCAAGGCTTCCGCAGAGACGGCCCTGGCAGCCGTGCTAGACCGAAACCTGCCCAGGTTCTGCTCCCTGTCCCCCATCTGCACCCTATACCCGACAAACACCAGGGATAGAGCCCACCAGCCACCTGCAGCCCTACCGGTATCCCACCAGTGACCCCAGAGCTGCCAAACTCTAATCTCCTATGGAAACTCTGACTCTAGCAGTGACGGAGAACCTTTCGACGCCAGCCTGAAAAAGATCCAGACTTATTCCCTTCAAATATGCATAACAATTGGTTACAGATAAAAAAGAAAGCCCTTAAAGACAGAGACTTTGCTGTTATTTTGCTAATCAATGCTGCTTCAAGTTTCACCAAAACAGCCAGCTTTTACAGAGAAGCATCTCACAGCACGGGACAGCAACGAGTGCAGACACAAATCCTACAGCAGACGCAGCAGCTGACACAGGAACCAGGAGCAACCTTCAGCTTCCAACCGGCCCAGCCCCCATCCACCAGACCGTCTCTGACCTACGTACAACCACCCCAAGAAGTCAGTAACAATGTCTAATTGCTCAGTTTTCATCTCCCTACAGGAAATCTATGGACTCTTAGTACCCAGTTATCATGCCTTGCTTATAGGTAGATCATCTGCCTTGGTAACATAACTGTTTGTTTTACCAGCCATCATTGACTCTGACACAGCTGAAGAGATAGAGATCATGGCTTAAACTCCCCCAGCAGCCCTGTGTAGTACTGGCTGGGGGCAGTATCGCCCAACTCGTACCTTTCCCAGCAGCACCCTTATCCACACCCCTGATAGCTGAACAGAGAGAAAGCAGGTTTAGTTCAACAGAGGCCCCACAAATTTTCTGAACACAAAGTATTACATCTCAGCATCCCACATGCTAATACAAAGTGACTCTAAAAAGCAAAGACTTAATTTTAACAGGAGTCATTGATACAGGCACAGATATTAGTCTTATCTCCCAAAATCAGTGGCCTCATGATTGGCCATTAGTGCCTGTTCCCCAGGTCCTTTCAGGGGTGGGTAGAAACAGTCAAAGCTATCAGAGCCAACACTTGGTACAAATTACAGGGCCTGAGGGGAGGGTAGCTACTGTCAAGCCTTTTGTGCTATCTTCGCAGCTAGTTTTGTGAGAGAAAGGTGTTCTATCTCAGTAGAGAATTTTTATGCAGTAGGATTTTGTATAAAGGTCATTGAAACTCATGACTTTACCTAGAAAGCAAAAACTCCAGTTTGATAAATTAATGTCTCTTAAGTTCTTAACAGGAAAGGGGGAGCCAAGGATGGTATCCCTGCTGAGAAGACTGCAGAAAGCTCTTTTATGTTTTCAGGTTTTTTAATTGTTCTTGATGGACTCTAAACAAATGGGTACAGCCTTTGAGTGAGAACTTAATGCAGGACTGCTTCTCTCTTCTTCTCTTGTTTAGTTTGTCATCAAACCTAGGCTGAATGAAAATGTGTTAGATGTGAGATACTGTGATACAGTGCATCTCATAAAAGATGAGGTATTTGCTGTCAGTGTGATCCATCATGATGCATCAGAAATAATGCACAAATTCAATGATTAATCTGTGTATATAAGTTTGATCCACCTGAACAATTAGAGCACAGTGGTTTACTGCCACTGAGAATAAGGATATATGATGATTTCCTAAATATCATGATATTTACTGAGATTTGTTTCTAGTGCTCAAACATAGCCTGTTAAACTTACACACTTTTGACAAAGATTGTGATAACCAGTTTGATTTTTAGTTCAAAAGAGATCCCCGTAGAAATATCTAGACTGGTGCATAAGAATGCATTCTACTTCGGCACAACCTTTGCATATTTTTACTGAAATACAAAACTTTATATGATTTGCAAAAAATTTGCAAGCTCCCTATTAGAAATCCCAAACACAGAACTAAGTCTTTTGTTTGGACTGCTAAAGAGATATTCAAATCTTTATCACCTAAATGACTTAATTTACAAGTCCAACATGCACTGCAGAGCTTGGTAAACCAGCAAGCTGCACGCTAGGCACCTAAACTCCCTTTCCTTTTAATGATTTTGCATCCAGAAAAACAGCTCCACGCTTTGATATTTCTGTGAGACTCCAAAGCATCAGACTGTGCTTATCATTGATTTTTTTACCTCACCAAGCGACCAAAACCATCAGTACCTAAAACGAAATGATAGCCCAATAGTTCTTAAAGCCTGACAGAGACTAACTTCTCTTGCAGGAGTGAAATTTTCCATTGTTTTGCTGCTTCTTATCACCTTTATTTGAATTAGATATTTCAAGAATCTAAAGCTATTCAAATAGCCTTTGCTGAATTCAGCAGACAAATCTCAATACATCCTCCAAAACATAAGCTTTTAACACCTTTATTTCAATTAACAGAAAAGTCTAAGAGAAGTGAAGTTCCACTTCAAGCCTTAACAGCATTCACAGATGGTTCTAGTCGCTCTCATAAATCAGTAACAGTATAAAGACTCTTTTTCTAGTGCCTAAAGATCAGATGTATCCACATTTGAGAAATCCTCTCAAATTATTGAACTTGCTACTGTTGTCAGAGCTTTTCAAAATTTTTCTGTTCCTTTTATTCTAGTAACAGATTCAGTTTGTGTTGCAAGAATCGTGAAGCCTGAGCCCTGAAAGAAGGTGTAAAAAACCTGCAAACAAATCNAGCTGCACGCTAGGCACCTAAACTCCCTTTCCTTTTAATGATTTTGCATCCAGAAAAACAGCTCCACGCTTTGATATTTCTGTGAGACTCCAAAGCATCAGACTGTGCTTATCATTGATTTTTTTACCTCACCAAGCGACCAAAACCATCAGTACCTAAAACGAAATGATAGCCCAATAGTTCTTAAAGCCTGACAGAGACTAACTTCTCTTGCAGGAGTGAAATTTTCCATTGTTTTGCTGCTTCTTATCACCTTTATTTGAATTAGATATTTCAAGAATCTAAAGCTATTCAAATAGCCTTTGCTGAATTCAGCAGACAAATCTCAATACATCCTCCAAAACATAAGCTTTTAACACCTTTATTTCAATTAACAGAAAAGTCTAAGAGAAGTGAAGTTCCACTTCAAGCCTTAACAGCATTCACAGATGGTTCTAGTCGCTCTCATAAATCAGTAACAGTATAAAGACTCTTTTTCTAGTGCCTAAAGATCAGATGTATCCACATTTGAGAAATCCTCTCAAATTATTGAACTTGCTACTGTTGTCAGAGCTTTTCAAAATTTTTCTGTTCCTTTTATTCTAGTAACAGATTCAGTTTGTGTTGCAAGAATCGTGAAGCCTGAGCCCTGAAAGAAGGTGTAAAAAACCTGCAAACAAATCATAGATTTGAATAGTTGAATAAACTCCTAAGAAGAAGGAGACTCCATAGATTAGAAATTTAGTTAAAATAAGCTTATATGTATTAGGCATTATATTATGTATTGTTATAATTATTCCTTATATTTTACAGCGTGTTTAACCTAAAGGTAGAATCTGGATCTTGGCTAAACAACCTATTTAGTGGCTGAGGTTTGACACCTTGGCGAAAAGATTTTCTTAGGATAGGAATGCACGTAATTGATTTTAATAATAATTAGTTATGATACCTTGCTTGTTTCAGTGTGTACAGAGATTAATTAATAAGGCCATCAAGGGAGTATTCTTGGCTGATACAGGAGGGGGAGATGTGGGAATACACAAGACAGAGAGTCAAACAGACTTGATTAGCACAGCTGGTTTGATAACCAAGATGCCATGGCAGGAACAAACAGAACTTTGAAGATTACAGAAGATGGGATTAAACCTGCTCACAGGAAAAGAGAAGATTCAATCAACTTCTGCAAGCAAAGAGTTGTTGTAAACGCAGGAGGTGTCTGTGTGATTTTTAACCCGATTATTGTAGTAGAAATTATTAACCTGTCTGAAATAGTACATAAGCTTTTGAGAAACCTGAGTAAAATCAAACTCTGATCACCTAATCAGTCTTCCTGTCTCTCAATCAATCGCCAATACAGCAGGATCATTTTTATAATCAAGAGTTACTGATTTCCCATGGCTGCGTCATAAACCTCACAGCCCAGTGGTGAGGCTGCCAGTGACAAGCCAAGAAATAGCCAGGCAGGGACACGTTAAACAAGAGCACTGCTGGCAGATGTTTTCTCAGCACAGCTTCTGAAGACCATCAGACAGCTCCAATATAGAAGTAATTTTTACGATTTCTAAGATAGGTTCATCTGGGAACAAAGATCCTGAAACCAAAGGTTCCACTACCTAATCTCAATTCTCACAAAAACACCCAGTCTTCAAGGCTTGAGAATAAGTGCCAACTTGCCTGATCCAAAACATTCTTAACCAGAAAGCTCTAGAAAGACACTCTATAAACAAGTGAACAACCCTAATTAGGGTTAGATATTTTTTATCTATTAGAATTGACATATCCCCAAAACATAAATTGTTGAAACTGAGCTCCAGAAAGCTCCAGAATTTTGCCACTTTAAAATCAAAAGGCTGCTGTAACCCTCCTTCTCAGCAATACATGCTGTAATGTTCCTCCTTTGACACACAACCCAAGGATTTAACTACCTGTGTAACAAGGATCCAGCTCTGATACAGCTTAACTTCAACTGCTGAGAACGAGCTGAGAGAAAACCTGCAGGACAAAAGCTCTAGGACTGCAGCAGCATTATTCCAGGGATTCCAGAGAAAAACAAACACGGGAAGATACAAAATCTCAAAGGAAAAACAAAACCATAGTTTAGTTGGGGTAGTCAGTCTAGCTGAATACCTTTCATGAACCATTTGGGTCACTGAGTTTAGTTGTCAGTGCCATCTGTCCTGTCCTAGCTGGTGGCAGATGGCAACCATGTAGGCTGCCTCTTCATTTCTGATTGATGCCTGCAAAGAATCTTTGGGTGCCTTTACACAGGTGAGGAGTATACTAACACATAGCCTAATATTTCATTAAAACCTAACTAAGTTCTGTGTGTGTTAACTGTACAAAGCAGTTGTTTATTGGCTAAATTGTCTATTTTCTGGTTGCAGAGTCCATTTGCTCCTGACTTAAAACCCCTAAATAAAGTGAACCACAAAAGGGACTGTAGAGATTTGTTATGCTCACTTCTAATTAAAAAAAAAAAAAAAAAGATGTTTGTATGCTTCCTAGTGGATCCTGTTAGCACCCTCTTTTTTGCTGCTTATAGATTAATTTATATCCATATGACTGATGAGAGCTTTGAAGCACCAAGGCAAAATTTTTGGCATTTCACAGAGTTCTGCTTATTCAGCATGAACCTGTTCTAGAGCAATTGGGGTTGCTTCAGTGCCAAGGCCTCCCATGTAGGTCTGAGTACGTAGCTCAGCTAAGATCTACTGTATTCTTGCTATTCCAGGCTGCTGCCTTGGGCTTTCAATATGCATCAATGCTGAACCATAACACCCCAAAGCACATTGGTTCATTATTCTTAGGCTTCATCTTTCCACCTGTTCCAAATATTTTCACCCACCTATTCTCCCTGTTGACCTACTAATGCTCTTTAATTCTTATTTAGATACCTTTTGCAGATTAGGGTAATCCTCTGTCTTACTCTTATTCCAAGACTTGGTGTACCCTGAAGGTGCAGCTTGGGCCTGATTTGAGAACTGTCCTCTATTCTTGCATAGACATTTTTGGAGGTTCAGTCTGCAACCCCCCACAGGCAATGTCAGCCTTATTGTATGCTAGCAGAGCATGGAGGTATTAAATTGGAGGGGAATTAACTCTTAAGGAAACCGGTTAAACAATTATACTGTTTCACGGAAGACAACTGAAGAAAAATACTGAAAGAGAATTACATTAATAAGAGTTGTTTTTCAGTGTCTTATCTTGCAGTGGTGGCCTGCTGCAGAGAGATCAGAGCCAACAGTGCACATCGATCCTGGAACTCCTAAGTGCAGACCATTAATCCTAGCTCGAGGAAAAGAACACACTTAAAAACAATAAACTATTTAAATACAAATCCTTTGATTCTGTCCCTTAAATACAGAAGAAGTATGTAACAGCGTGGAAATGGGTGGTAGTTGCTGCTACCTTCCCCTGAAAAGCACCTCTTCTGGAGAAGCCACTCAGGTGGGCAGGAGTGCCCAGCGTTAAGTATGGGGTGAGGAACCAATGGTCGGAGGGCAAGGGGCAGTACGAAGGTAGGGCAAAGGGCAGTGACCTGTAGGGGACATAAGGATGGAGCAACAGTGGTACCACAACAAATGGGGAAACCAAAGTGAAAGGAGAAACCTCGAGAAGCAGAGACATATATGGACAATAGAGCTGGGCAAGGCCCATGGGCCAGTGGAAAGAGCAAAACTGAGGTAGATTAACATAACCTTGTAGAGCACCATGGGGGAAAACCCTTTTTTCACCCTGAACTGTGAGGCTTTCCAGAAGCCTATGGTAGATTCTTCCAAGGCATCAGCCTAGATGTTTCCCTGACTGGTCAGGGGCTTCCACAGAAGTAGTGGGTATTCTCTCTACACAGAGCAAGAGAGTAGAAAACCTTTAATTTTCAATAACTCAAATGTTAAAGGTGCTATTGGAATGTGGCCCCCTTCAAAGGAGAAGAGTTTGTAAAACATTTAAAATCTTCCCTCTTACTTCCTTTTCAATTTAAGCAATCCCAGGAAGAGACCAGGTCTTGAAAGAATCTACCATATGGGTTAAATGTGCCTTTCATTGCCAGCAGCTAGATTCAGAAGTGGCTCAAACAGCAGTGTTGGCTGTGTTGTTAAATCAACAATGTAGTAATGCTCTGCTCTTAAGCTCTTCTGCCACCAACTATTGAAGCAACACTAGCCAATAATCTTGCCTTTGAACTCCAGCCTACCACTTTTCAGCACCTGAACTTCAAACCAGTTCTGTTTTTCTCATCCCATTCCTCCCTCCGTCTGTAACTTGAGAATCCCCACTCCACATGCGTCAGTGCTGGGCCTGCATGAAAACTTCTCTGCCAGGAGCCCATTCTTCCCTCTCGGCATGCATGTGACTCTGAGCACTACTCTACAGCACAGACAGACAGGAAAATTTTCATTATTATCATAACTTATATTTGTCAAACACCTTTTATTCTAAATTCTAAATTATAAGTTCATGGTGCAACTTCTTTAGGCTTTTGAAAGCCAAGGACAATTTTAGATGATGCACAATGTTCTCTGTGAAAATCACCTTTGTAGAGAGTTTGCATCAAACATAACCAATGTCCAAAGAGGAATTTTTCGGTTTTCAGTGTGAGTTGACCAGTACCCTTTATTTTGTGCTGGCTTTCTGCACGCAGGGTAATTTTCTCTGTGATTCACTTTTGTAACCGAGCGGATCCAAGATGCATAAGGCTACAGCAGTTACGTGGAACATGTGCAACAGAAAGTTCATAAAATGAAAAGTGAAAAGCAGCATGGCTTTCAGAGCACAAGGTAGGCATTTTAGTTCGGAACGCCATTCCCTGAACAAGAACAGCAGCGTCTCTGTTGATGGAAAGTGCCAAGGCCTAAAACATGTCCACAAGAAACACAGCCTGATAGCAAAGTCCCAAAGAGTTTAACACTGTTATCCTACATCATGTTGGTTCCAAATTCAGCAGTAACAATGCCAGGGAAGGTCACCACCTATAAAGAGTTCATCACTTGGTGACTGCCCCACCTCAGCCTTCTCTAATCTTACCTACTTATATCAAAAGGGGAGAAAAATTACAATGCACTTGCTTAATGGAACCATATGAAAAGAGTTTATATTTGTATGCCTGTAGCATAGAAAATTGCACACATCACCAGTCTGAAGCTTCACCCAGTGAGGTTTTACACCAAGATACACAGCACAAGCTACTGTGTCTTTGTTTGGCTCTGCAAGAACAGCCTATTAGACTGATGAGCAACTGGGGACAGGATTCAACCCTGAACATCATACAAAAACTCCAGATGACATTTCAACAGAAACAATGGAAAAGGGACCTGTAATCTAGAAGAGCTAAGGCAGATAATAGCTTTGTTTTAACCAGCTAAGCCACATACAAGTGGCATGGGGATATTTAGGTCCAAAACTACAAACCTCTTGCTACAGAGTTAACAGTGCAGATTCACTGACTATCAGTGATAAGAGGGTAAAATTTATAAGGGAGAACAAGTCACTAAAACACTCAGAAATGATGCATTTAAGACTTGGCTATTCTGCCACCCAGAGCAATTCATAGCCTTTCAGCTGAGCCTGTGTGCAAATAAAATAAGCCTCCTAGGAACTGCATTCACAGAACAAGCAAACTTTCAGGATTCTATTAACCAATAGCAGTTGGTAAGAAAACCCCAAACCAGGATGTTTAATCTCCCTAGGGAACCCAGGTCTTCTGTGCTACTTCCTGTCAGGACAGAGTAGAGTTGTTCAGCAACATGGGAAGCTGGTGCAGCAACAGGCTCAAAGAGAGAAGCACATGATACAGTAGTGCCTGATACTGTGACAGTACAAAATTTCAGATCTTTGCTGGAAGGGTTGGTGTGGGGGACTGGGAAAACCTCTTTCTGTTTGCCCACTTCCTCCTTCAGATTTCAGCTGATCAGATTTCGCAGAGGCAGAGGGATTTGTTCTGCCAAAGCTCTGCTGTGTTGTGAAAGCTTATAAACAAGATAGTCTTGGGATCCCATGCTCTGCCCCTGCTGTGCACTACTTCAGCTTTCCTTCCAAACCACCCCTTCCTCCCTTGTACCTGATCCCACCCAGCTCCCCCTACTCCAGTCTTGGAGCCATGCTCTGCCCATACCTTGCAGCAGCTCTCCTCTCTGCTGGCACTCTGCTCTAAAGTAGGAGGAGCGTTACTGCCTAAGGCACGGAAGAGAGGAAGAGCTCGGGCCCGCCCTGAGCTCCCTGCAGCCAGTGTAACACATCAGCACCAGGCCCTCAGTGTGGACAGGACCGTCAGGAGTGGGCATGGGGAGCAGAGGAACAGCATCTGTCACAGGACAGAGCGGGGCATGGACAGTTTCCAGTCTCCAATGTCAGAAATATTTGGTACCCTGCATATTCAAAATGGTGGTGCCAGTTCAAAAGGAGATGCTTCTGGCTGCTCTTTCAGCCCTGGGTGGTACAACAGATGAATAAAGGGTGGCCCCTCAAAAAGTGTACAACTAAGGAAAACAGAAATGAGCGCAGGCCTGCTAAGTTAAATGAGAAACCATAAGTCTGTTAAAAAGTATATCTCGAGGAACAAGTAGCTGAGACTTAAAAACATAATAAAATAGCTTGCAAAGACAACAAAAGCAGAAAGTGTGCCAGAGTGTGTCTTTAGGGCTGACAGATGATTGAAATGTAAAAAGAATGTTCAAAGAAGATAAGGATGAAGCACAAAAGCTAAATTAATTCTCTGCATCCATGCATCTTCTGTAGGGATATAAGGAGGTCCCGGCACTGGAGTTTTCTTTGCAGAGGAAAGCCATTTCAAGATGAAGAACTAGAATAAAAGATGTTAGGGAAATACAGTAAATGAACAAGAGTAAATTCAAGGATTTTATATTTTAGAAATCTTGACTGGAATCCAAACTGAACATGAAATAATAAAGGCAATTAAAGCAATTAAACTGTGGCATACAATGCCAGACTTAACTAAGCCTCAGTACAAGGAAAAAAAGCAGCAAACACAATGCCAATGTTTGACATGTGTCTTGAGGGGATGCAAGGTGCGGGTCTGACTTCTGTGTGCCTCAAATGGGTAAACAGATAAATGATGAAAATAATTACTGGCCTTAAGAGAGAAATAACATATCAATTCCTCCTCACACAGCTTTTGTTAAAGGAAGTATCATGGCACAAATCTGAGTTCTTTGAAGGAGCTGATGAACATGTGGATATGGGTGATCCCTTGATATAAAACTTGCATTTCTGCATAATTTTTGATGACGTCTTTCAACAAAGATTCTTTAAAAAGCCTCCTAAGTTCTCAAAGAACAGGAGGGAAGGTCCTATAGAGGCTTAACAACTGATTAAAAGTTGGGAAATAATTTGAATGTGCTGTTTAAAATATTCATAAATGATTTGGAAAACACAAAGTGACAAAACTTACTGATGAGAAAAAAATCCAGGGTAATACAAATAATATCTGATCACAAAGCCTTGCAGATGGTTTTGAAAATACTGTTGAAGTGCAAGATGAATCTCATTGCTGACGATGGCAGAAGCAATGGACATGGGACAAAACAAACATAATTACATGAACACAGCAATGAACTTAAATTAGCAATTACCACTCAGGAAAGGCACCTTTGAGATGTTGTTTGAGCCCTACCAAAGTGTCATCTGAGTGGAAGTCAGAAACGCAGGTTAGGAGGCATCTGGAAAGTGATAGAAAACAAACCAGAAGGCAACATGATGTCACTATACAAGTCCCTAGGGCACTTGCTTGACCATTTGTCACTTGAATACGGCAGCTAGTTCTTGTCCCTCCATCTCAAACACAGAGACAGTAGCATTAGAAATAGCAGATGGCAAGCAAATAAAGATGACCTAAGGAATGGGAAGTTTCTGGACAAGGAAGGACCAAATCAAAGACTGGAATCCTTCACCCGTAGAAAAAGTTGTCAGAGGGATAAATGCAAAACAATGTTGGAAATAATGAAAATCATGGAAAAGGTAAACAGGAAATTTTTATCCATCATTTTTCATAACATAAGCACTAGGAGTTAATTCCAAGAGTGTCAAATCTGGGAGGCTATAAGGAAAGAAGCTATGACATGTACTTGTGCTTTTCTCACTCTCCTTCCCCAAACGGCTGTTGCTGGGTACAGCATCATGGACTGAGTAACTTTAACCTGACCCAGTTAATCCTTAGGAGGTGTAGCCTCCTAAGGCTTGGAGGAGCCTCCTCCAAGCTTTTTGGAGCTTGGAGGAGGCGCCTCCAAGCCTCCTCCAATTGGTGAGGAGGAGGCCCAAATCCAATTTGGTGAAATACTCCAAAAAACACCACAACGTGCTAGTCCAAGAGGACTGGTCCAGCAGCAGGCTGGTAGGTGGTAGTCCCTATATAAACACTGCGTTTTGGGGAGGTAATAATATAACTGGAATATCTGTAAATTAAAACAGGGTAGTGTGAAAATTATGAAGCACTCAGACCAGTCAAGGGTAGATACAATGGAATCTCTGAATGGGATAATCTTGAATATATTTGCTGAAAAGAATATACAGCTTTAGAAGGCAGGGGGCTGAAGGAGGAGTACAGCAATTAACTCTTGCCATGTTGTGAAAAGTTTTAGGATAGGAAATAGGAGAGAGCAGGAAATAATTATCTTTTTTTCTTGTCCATTTTTATATATTCCTTCTGTGTCACAATTAAGCTAACACATTTACAGCTTCACCTTGTGGAATACATCCATCACAGCTATGCTGATAAATACGAAGAAACATCCAGATACTTTAGCCTTAAGTAATGGGAACAAACCTAATGGGAAGGACATCAGACTCCATGCATCCATGTTTTAGCCAATCTCTATTAGACAACTGAGCAAAACCCAGCCCAGGCTGACAGGTTATTCCACAGCTTCCTGCTGCAGACTTCTTTGTCATTATCTGCTACTGACACAATCCAGACAGGATGGCCAAACCACGGCTATTACACAGTCTGAGAAGACCTGGATTTAAAAAGCTTGATGCAAATAAACTTACACCTGCTTTTGCACTTAGGTGAGTGACCCAAAATAGATGCGCCTGCAAATGTGTCTGAAAACCACCTCAGAACACACTGTCTCACAAAAATCTTAATTATTTCTTGCTGACCTGAAATTTGCAAGAGAAGAATTTTTTCCCAAGACATTTTATTTATTTTAATTTCTGTCTGGGAAGCATGCAGACAGACAGAAAGAAAACCAAAGGGAAAAGAAAAAGCAAAGAAAAAAAGAAAAAAGGTAATTTCCAACAAACACAAATTCCAAACAAAACAAAATAAAACAAAACAATTTTCAACATATACATCAAATGTTTTGTCTACTTGGATTTGAGTTGATAATATATGAAGAATTAAGTGGCTAGGTTTTTGTTCCCCTCAAGATAAACGGCTTCCCCATTTTCTTAGTTCGCCTCCCGAAAGTACACTGTCAACAAGGGAAACAGAAGTCAAAGCGTGGGAACAAGGCAGATTTCAGTTGTTGTAAGTAATTGTAAGTGATAACTCAGCTACTGGGGAACTGGAAGCATCAGGACTGTAAATCCACATAAAGCTAAATGTTATGAATGGAAGTTCTTTAGTCTTTCCCAATCTCCCATCTACTCCTGTTCCCACATTCAGATATGCTGCACACAGAGCAATTCATCCTCTCACAGCTTTGCTCTCTGTAAACAGCTGCTCAGGCTGTCCAAAGTGACAGGTCATTAGTGGGCAATGTTTTTTTTCAGGACTGAGTGCACAGAAGTGGCAGTGCTGTAAAAGCTTCCATGCAGAGCTCCATCATCTGGGAAGAGCTCTTTCCCAATTTGCTGTGCTTCTTATTAGCAAAAATTGTCTTGAAAACTCTGTGTCTTGTTGCTCACCTGCAACAGTCCTCTTTGATCACGTCCCAGGATTTTCAAAAAGCTCAGTCATGAGCATTAGTTGCAAAGCTATTGCTATTCTAGCGCTGATCTTGTCACCATCACCCTCACAAACCACATTCAGTTTAGCTGATGTGACTACAGCCTACTGTGCTTTCACAAGTGCTACAATTATTTCAATTAAAGGTGTGAAGCTAATTCTCTTACAGGAATAAGCTTTACCTGTAAGAGTACTGTTCTAATTCTATGGTTGTGTATCCACCAGGAGAGTATACGACTTAACTGCCTGATCCTATCCATGTGGCACCATTTACTGCAAGGAGATGTGGCTTTAAGCCTGAACAACAGTGTTGATTTGCTATTTAATTCATACAACTTTCCCATCATTCTGCAAATTGATCTCCAAAGATACCCCCACCATTTCATGAGGAGCATCTCTGCACTTCTGAGATATTTTTCTTTGGAAGTTTATAGCTATGATCCTCTACTTTCCTATTCTAAAGAAGTACTGGCAAACCTGATAATATTTAATATTTTCATCAAATCCTTTCAAACCTGCCAATTTTTCTTCTTCTCCTATTCCATCATTCCTGCTACTGAATTATTAGTGTCTCTCTAGTAGCTTCTTCATTCTTACCAGTCAGGTTCTCTACCTTCTGCATTTGTGTGGTGAGCGAGCCAGTTTTGTGACATCCCAAGATTATGATTTTGATAGCAATTACAAGACCACAAGAACTGAACTGTCACAGAACCAACTGGAGTACCCGAGGAGGAAGGAGTAGATTACAACAGATAAAGGGAATTCTGACTTATTTTTCTCCACTGCCAAATAATTCTTCTGGATTTCCATGGATTTTCTTTAACTGCTTCTTTGCTGTCCAAGAGTCCTGACAGTAACAACTGCCTTAGAGTTTTTGTGTTGCCAGCTGCTCTGAGTGCACGTAGCCAAAGCATGCCTGCTGTGTTCTATAGTGTTCCATATATCAGAGTTTCCAGCTTAGGCCCATGAACTGGGTTTCAATGATTGGCTATTGGGACCAAAGAAGATCCAGGTCACTGTCAAGGAGGGCTCTGTTCACCACACAGTGATTTGTACTTTTCACTTGGAAATCGAGATGAATCTGCAAGCCCAAAGAAGGCTGGAGGCCAGAGAACAAGACAAACAGAATATGTTCCTAATAACAGCACATTTTGCAAACCTGTCCTACATTTATCACATCTAAGGGCAAAAAAAGGACAGTTACTCAGCGCAGAAGACAGATCCTGTAGCCTGACCTTTGCTCTGGAGCCTTCCACCAGAAAGACTAGTTTCTCATCTTCCTCACCATTGAGAGAGGTCTAAGAACACTTTCTTTCCCTTGCTGGTCTCTTGGGAGCCAAAACTTTCTTCTCTTAACTGGTCTCTTTCAGAGACTCTCAAGTGTTATTCAGATGATCTCCATCATCATCTGTGAACTATACTAAGCTACAACAGCAGCAAATTCGGCACATTTCACTCTATAATACTTGGTGCTAATTTTTTTTTACAACGTTCTAACCTTAAAACACAGAATCACTGCTACTGATCAAAAAAAGAACGTCTTCCCAGTCTTTACAATTTATTACCATCCCTTCTGAACACTAACAAGTACAAAAGTAAGTCCTAGAATCTGTTTCAATGGTATGCTGTGCATACCCCGAAAAATAAACATAAGAAGAACACAGGAGTCAGAGGTCTAGGCTATTATGATGATGGCTAATTTTGAAATAAAATTTGAGCTACAGATAAGCTAAGCAGGGGATATCAAGCCAAATCAATGTGGGTTGCATGAGCTGCTGATTTTCTTCTTTGCTGCATGTAAAGACAACAGACAGAGAAAAGAAGGGAGAAAAAGAAAAAGAGGCTCTACTTCAGTGATTTGAATCCAGTGCTGGAGTGTTCAACAAAACACTCCTTTCCAGGATTTAAATTTTCCTTTGATGAGAACCTTTTGACTCAGTGGGATTTGGAAAGCTTCCATTTGAAGCTAGAGAAAAGTAATCTCACTCTTTATTTCTTCCCCTTCCCTTCACTACACCCTTCTAATCATGATTAATATACCTAAACATGCCTGATTAAGCCAGACAGATGATGGGCCCCCAATCGGAACTGATCAGGGCTCTGGAGCTGCTAAAGTGAACCTGCTGTCTCTCTATCAGACAGAGCAATAAGGGGTCAGTAATGCAGCCCCATTAACTGCTTCCTACAGAATGAATTTTCCCCGACTGCTCCTTAAGAGCAGACACTTGAGGAATGCTGCCTGATGGGGAAGTTGCTTTGAATCGTTTCTTTTGGCACAACTGCTGAGCAGCTCCTTCTCAAGCCCGCCAGACAAACAACTAAAGTATGAAAAATGCAGTCACTTCTTTCTATGCTACTTTCTTTTAAATCTCCTCATACCTTATCTTGCTAACTGCCTCTCCATTTTTCTCATCTTTTCTTGGTAAGCTTCAGCACTGACTGATAAATGGTTCACTGCAAGTGTGTGGTTATCAGAAAACCAACCTTGTTCCTACTGTGCCTGTGTGTATGCAAGCAAGGGATCTGCTTCTGTGTACAGGTGGAACTTGCAGATCATGAATTCATAAAATTTAGGGCTGCAACAGACCATTATCAATACACCATATCAATATACCAGTGGACTGCCTGTGTACAACATCTTTGCATTAGTGTTGAAGGTTCATTGAAGGATAAATGGATACATGGCAGAAAAAGAGCAAAATGTACATCTCTCAATTTGTTCAGGTATCTATGCACATGTACATACACCTGCTTGTAAGTGTGAGCAGCTCTTTACAATCTTTGTCCTCTGAGATTTACTTCCAGTCAAAGACTGCAGTCAAGAGGGATCAAGTGGGCATCAGGGCATGTCTGGGCTCTGTTAAATCCTGTGACTACTTATCCTAAAACTGGTCTTCGATATAATTACTTATCCTAAAACTGGTCTTTGGTATAATTTCAAGTACCTTCAAAGCTTCTCTGAATCACACCAGCTGTGACCAGCTCCGGGGAATTATGCTAGCTGCAAGTCGGATGGAGAATTTTACTTCTCAAATCAATCATAGAAGAGACTGGGATGAAGAGTGATGATATATTTCACACACTTACCCTATCAGGGAGGACTTCTCAAAAATCATTTCCAAAGCAAAAGAGCAAAAACAGAAACAAGAATCTAGTACTAACAGATTTGATTAAAAACAACCAACCACAGGAAATAAAATTCACCTACAACTATACAGATATATTCCAAGGTGCTTTCTTTGTATTTTGGTTTCAAAATATGGGAAAAAAACCCCCTCAAGATTAATTATTTCCAACTTCGACTGTCAGAGAGAAGATTCAAAAAAACATAGTTTCCAGCATGCTGTTATGTAAATCTGAGCTCTTGCAGTGTAACTAAGAGCTGAGGAATTCTGGTGTTCATGCAGGTCTGCATATGAATACACACTGGATGTGCACATGGATGTTAAATTCTCTTTGCCTATACACAGTTGGGCACTTTGCAATGTGAAATGGAAATCTAGGAAAAGAAACCTATAAATATTTGTGCTAAAATAAGAGCAAGTTCACCTTCTGTCTTGGTTCATTTCCACAGTATTTATGAAATTCCCCTTTTCTGTGTAAAAGATGGAAGATGCAACAGGCAGCTATAATGTCTTTATTTCTGGGCATAGCACCATCTAGAGAATTCATTACATTAAGGCATTAATGCAATCTAGTAAAAATAGTTTTTAATCTTAGACTGGATTCTGTATTGGAGCAATATATTTGAATGGGATATGGGAACAAAATGCTATGAAAATCTGCTAGTATATACAGCTGGGTAAAAATCAGCTTTCCAATCAGATACTGCATGTTTCTTTGATAAGGCCAGCTGATAACAATTTGTGTAAAATGGGAAGAAGAGCAAGATGAGTGATTAAACTGCTATTTTCCTTCTTTTATTTTTTAGAATTTTATTTTTTTTAATGTGTGTGTGTAAGATTAGTCTTGCCATCACAGATTACTGTGCAAAATCTGGGAATCTAGTACTAAAATGAAATTGTGTGAGTGCGTGCCCACAGATATTATTTTGTTCAAAGGTAAAACTACAGTTAGCTCAGTAAGAAAAAGTACAGTTCCTTTGTCCTTTTAAACATAAACCTATTTTTGTACAAAATTTCACCTAACTGCAAAACCTGTGTGTTGCCATGAGGTTTTTCCTAGCTTTGCTGAGCGTTTCATATTAAGGAGAAGACTGTACCTTCTCACGCTCTTTTAATGTAAACACCAGCTATGTTTATGGAACAGAGCCATTGTTTTACATTCCATGCTGGGACAAATAAGACTGTGTGACAATCTCCTTGACCAATGTGGTGGGGAGGTGGGAACTCCATCCTCCAATCCACAGTCTTCATAGCAAATCTATAAAAGTGCAATTTTGTAAATAAAGTGGGTCTTCCTGCCTGCATGCTCGGTGAACCCAGAACCTGCGTCCCAGTCTCATTCCCTGGTAGGCCTTGCAGTGATACCTGTGAAGTTTGCCTTACCTCTTTTGCTTTGTATATTTTTCCTCTCCTCATATGCTTTTATGAAAGAATGAAATACAAAAGTCTAGTTCAACATACATTTAGGTATATTGTAAATACAAACATAGGGAATCTAATTACTTGGTTTTCAGGGTCCTCTTATCTTGGACATGTTACATATAATTACAGCTCAGCCACCTTTCTTCTGAGGAGAACTGACAAACTGATACACATCCAAAGCCTCACATTTAGGTAAGGACAGAGAAATTAAAATGCTGCTACTGGAATCTGTGTTGTGGTACAATGAGCACAATTGTGATACCTTCGTTGCATAATGACTGCACTTGCATATTTATCTTTGGAGCCTCTTTGTTCTATTAAGCATATTTTTTCTCCTTAATGGGTCTTCACAGCTCAACTTCCATTTAAACACAGAAACTCTTTTACAAAGCCTAAGTGCTACAAAACCTCCTTTCTATAAATTAAAGTCAGCCCATTTGCATTTGGGAGTGGTTATGAAAGGTTTTTAAAAGAAATCAATCACAATAATTCATACATATAAAGATGCAACTGCAACAGTCAATCCAACTTTTCTTCTCATTATAGGATTGTGAATGCCAGCTTGTTACTATTCCTGGGGTTTTCTCTGCACAGTGATTGTACCATTTTAAGTAGAAGTATGCAACATATTTCATGTTTGTCAAAGCATTTTTTAGTTCACTTGGATTATACCTCAGAAATTAAAGTGCAGCAGCAGTTTCTGAATGATTTAACATGTAGACATTTTCAGTCTGAATTAGGTACAACTCATACTTGTTTATCTGAATCCAAAATTGAATTATATCAAATTGGAATGGCTTCTCATTATCTGGAATAAAAATAGGTCATATCATAATGTAAGAATATTGGTTATTGAACTAACATTTAGATTGAAACCTAGTTAAGCACAAAAATTCCTTATAGGCAGATCAAGTCTTACATCCTACATTTCCCCTTCCCACAGCATGGGCACCATCGTGGCAAGGAATTTCATTGGAACCTCTCTGTATTAACCGCTGTACATCCTGCAAAAATTATCATGTTCCCAGTCCTTCAGTGAGCAAGTAATCAATTGCTGCTCTGCAGCAGGGAGCCACACATCCTTCAGACTACTCAATAGATTGCATGTGGTAAAAAGGGAGCACTGTGCAAAGGGTGTGAATGAGTCATTTGACATTTCAGGTTGACTGAAGTCATTCCTCTACATTTATTTCTAATCTCGATGTGCTATCCACATTTACATATTAAGCAGGATGGGAAGAAAGAAATTTAAATTATTTGCTACAACACATGCACGAAACACAGCAGATTGTATGTGTGAGAATGAGAGGTTACATGCATGAATGGGTGAACACAGCATTGTGTGAAGCACCTCTTCTACCTTCATACAGGAGCAGGTATTCTACATGCAAGCCTGAACATATCTCAGCAAGTTATGTTTGAACCTGTGTTATCTCTAGGGATCTGAATATAAAAAAATATGTTCATTGGCAGTATGCCTGAAGAGAGGAATAGAGGTCCCATGAGTATACTTCAGGTTGTGTTGTGTTTTCTTTGGCAAATATAAATCTGAACAAGCTTGTCTGTGTACACTCGAAGGATAGGTATGTGTGCTGTGTATATGGGTGACAAGGAGCATGAGCATGAGCAGGTGTCAGCTGAAGCTGGAATTTATACATTTGTCAAACATCATTAGCAGTGAAACACCTACTTAAAGATTTCCATGGAAAGAATATGTGGCAACCTCTCAAAGTATTCCAATGTAGATGCCCTCCCACTATTCTGCAAGTTACTGATTGCTCACTCAATTAACCTTGGGGAGAGAATACAGAATGGACACAGTCTCAATTTCAGTCACTTTTGCTCAGTGACACGGTTTGCACTCAAACCACTGAGGAGTGGTAGTTAAATCTCCAAGTAAAAGTGCTTTAACGAAAACAAAATTGCAGATTCATGACATTTGTATTTGTATTAAGCCTTGTAAGCTTCATTATCTGAAAGCCTAAATGTTGGACCAAGTCATTGAAGATTATATTCCATTAAGTAGCAAGTGCAATTCTAGTTCAAATAGTTTAGAGAAAATGTTCTCTTAGATTGTTTGGCTGGCACTTGCAGGCATAATATTGCAATTCCAATTTACTAAGATGCATGTATTGGCTTTGTACAGAAAATAAAATGGAATGAGGTGAAAATCCATTTTTTATTAGTAAGTCCCCTTCAAGGCACACTTCTTGAGGAAAAGGTCTAGCAAGCACTGAAACTTGTGATGAAATTAGGGGAGACTCCCCACCAAAGACATTTATAAAACCAATGAGGGTCTTGAGCAGCATCAGGAACTCCAGACGTGCTGAGGATGTCACAATGTAGGTAATTTGGGCAGAGGCACAACAGGATCTACAAGAGCTACAAACCAGTTCACAGATCCCCTGAGAACTGGCTTTGGTCCTACCAGCTCACTTAAACATAAGAGTATGATTGTTTTACCTTGATTTTGTTCTAAGACTGAGAAATGGATGTGTACATATTTGAAGAACCCAGGTATTACATTCAACATCACATTATGGTCTATGAGGGGAGGAAATAAGCTATTTCTTCCACAACACAATAAAAGATTACGCACAATTGTTCCTACAAGACATGCAGAATACCCTCAGCTGATATCGGTGTTGTCATCTAAGGATCACCTCATGAGGAAGAGTTGAAAGAAAGGAAAAAAAAAAAAAAATCAGGAAATTGATATCTTATTTCTTGAACTCTCTTATATAGTCTGTTGGACTACTTATTATCTTACATCTTTTCTCCTTAGCCTTTCACTGTCTTTCCTATCTGTAAGGCAAATCACTTAAAGCAGATGGCATTCTTCCATATGGTGCTCCGTAACAAAAAACAGTGGGTCCGAGCTGTCTACAGAATCTTACAAAAAGTAGATTAAAAAGGATTTGTGGCGATCCTGCAGATCAAGCCCCTGTCCATGGCAGGGTTAATTTTGAAATCACACAAAATGAGAGTGTAACCTCATCTTTCTGCAGTGACTACTCTATTGAAACACAAGTCTCATTCAGGCAATGATATAAATCATACACATGCCTAGATTAAAGACATATGGAAATAATTTAGGTAGAAGACCTGCATTAAATTATTTGAAATTTCCTTTCAAGATGCATTCATAAGATGGTACTCACTGTAGTGTTAGACTCCAATTATAAAGCATATATTACAAAAACACACACTAAAACGAGGCTATCATTACGATCATTACTTCCTGAATTCTGTGTGCTGAATATCCTCATTACAGAGTTTCAAAAATCTGATTATTTGTAGATGGAATTCAGGAAACAAGGCAAAAGAGGAAAGAAGGGTAAAATTCCATACTGGAAAAAATGGTTACTTTACTAGGCACAGTGGAAAACACTACATGTCATGTACCACATAGAGCCTTCAAGAAGGTGTTCCTCTTCTAAATACTTAGAAAGTCTGCAGAGGAAGGTTTTGAGAGCCAGAAACTGTAGGAATTCTGAAGCTCTTGTCCTTCAAGACACATTGTGAACATGGCAAGGCTCTTCTCACAGGCTTTGGAGTGAGAAAACTGCCTGTGGCAGGAATTACTCGTCACAAGACTTAAACAAGGCCCATGCATTGCTACAAGGAGATTTAACTAAGAAAAACAGGGATTAATGTGATTACTTCCATGATGAATGAGATGAATTTTTTACAAATTGAATACATCTAAAACCTTTATCAACACTGCAATTCTGTTTCCATATGAAAAAATCAAAACCCTGTTATGCTCACTGCACTTCCATTATCTACTGCGGTCTCTATCAGTTTCTTAGACGTGTATCTACTTCACTTGCATTCAGATTTAAGGACTACAGTGTTCAGATTCACTATGACTGCATATCTTGCTATATTTTATTACGCTAGGCTGTCTCTTTTGTCTTGACAGATGAGCCTTGTTTTTTAGTTCAGCTTTACGAAAACAATTATACCAAATAAAGTGATCATCTTTTAAAAAGAAGCTAATCCACAAATATCCACAAAGCCTTAACTGAATTTTGGAATACTGTTCTCTTGGTCTATCTGATGGCGGTTGGACTTTGCTCATCTCTACAACTTAAAAAGGAAAGCGGTAGATGCTCAGCCCTTCTGAAGCTTGAGTCAATGAAGCATCCAAGATTGAAGAGCAGATGATGCATTCAAAACCACTTCCTAAAAATATTATGCCATTATTTAGATTGAAAAGGAGAATAACATTCCAAATGAACATTCTGCTCAAAAGTTAAAAACTGTTTCAAGCAAAAAAGTTAAACATGCAAACAATGCGTTTCCCAAATCATGAATTATATTCAGACTCACTTTGTGTATCTGGTATCCTGATACGCTCCAGTGGGGTGGGGATGCAGCAGTACTAGACATGGATCACACTCTGCTGTATAGCTTCTCCCTGGTGTGTTTTAAAGAATTACTGCTGTTCCTTTGCCTTCGCTTGCTAAAACTACCCAGTATTTTAATTAAGAAGCCCTATTATGAGTGCTGGTGTTTTTTTCATAACACTTCTCTGGACATGACTGGTATGGATTAGCTGAACTGGTACATCTGAATGTTAAAATCTGATGACTGTGTCCTTTGACTCCAGCTTTACCCTGGAGGGCACCTCTAGTTTGGCTGCTGCCTTCCCTGACTCTATTTATCCCTTCACCTAACAATGAAATCCATCCAGTGCTTTTCAGCAGTGCACAGCAGGTTAGGAGCAGAAGCAACAACTGCCCAATTAAAATCAAAATGTCAGATATGCAGAAGGTAAACTGTAATCAAACTGACCTGTCTGGGTTATCAGGGCAAGATGCCTTTAGGCTTATGCAGTTAACTGAATTGATGACCAGAGGCAATCAACCTACAGATGCGGGTCTCATGTGCAAGAAATGTGCTCAGGCACATCATTCAGTATTGACTCAGAGGATAAGACTTGACTCTGTTTGAGTCACTAAAACCACCTCCTAAAGCACTGAGGTTTTCCTTAGAAATCTCCCTGAAATTACCAGCTGAAATCACAAAGAGTTTAGAAGACTCAAAGCAGTGGCTAGAAGTGTGCTACCATTCCCAGTGTCTCTCTAAGTTGTGGTATGCAAGGAATGGTAAAATCTGTTCAGCTGGTTGTGGAGAGGAAAGGATCTTTCAGTTAAGGATGGTACCCTGATGACTTATTACAGTGAGACACTTAAAATAAAAGCAGGTGTAGGGAGCTTTAAGGCACTACCTAAGAGACAGAAATCAAGTCAGAAAAAGGATTTGTTTTTTTCTGGAGAACTGAAACAACTGCTCTGGGATAACACTGGAAGAGCTCCTCTTCCAAACAAGCCCTTCATCTTTCCTCTCTTCTACTTCCCACTCTTTCTTTACCTCTCTCTTTAGAAAGAGCTTGCTGAGGCCTGGGTTTTCTTCTGCTATGACTTTGCCTGTATCTCAAGAACTGATGTGTTTAGTTGGTTTTTGTTTTCTTTTTTACATCAAGACAACCACTGCTTATTAAATTCCTAGTGGAATTATTACCTAGCTGTTAGAGGTACACCTCCAAGGAGGCATATTGCATTAGCCACAGCTAGCTACCATGAAATGACTATGCCTTTTCTTCCCTGAAATTCCCTAACAATACACCTAGAGTAAACCACTTGACTATTAAACACTGCTTGTTTTTGGCAAGGAAGATATAACCTCTAGGAGTATAGAACCTCCAGTGTCAACAGTGTCTGAAAGTCAGTTGAAGCTTTTCTGTAAAAGAACTAATTAATAATAAAGCTCAAGATGCTTAAAGAATTGACTCTCAAAAGCCATGGAGATTTCAGAAAGTATTGCTAAAGCCATTCCATAGTTGCAGTTATTAATGAGTGAATCATTTATACAGACATCGTTTTGTGCTTGCTTCAAACTTGCTTGCTCCAGTGACTTCAACAGTCAAGGGGAACAGTCAGAACAAAGTTGAAAACTAGTTAGAAAAAAAAAATTAATTAGTATGTATTATGGAGGTACTTGCCATGTCTGTGTAGCTTGAGGTGACTTGAGTTTTGAACTTAAAATACAGATTTGGTGGTTTTGCTATGTATGAGAAGCACAGCATACATTAAGAACTACAGCATTAACTGTATGGGCACATAATCAATTTCCTGAGATGTTACACAGAAATCTTTTAATTAATTTACTAAGTAAAATTATTCTTAAATATGGGTTCTTTAAGAAACTGACACATTAGGTTTGATTTTTCATTTGTTTTTATAGCCACAATAATGGAATAATTAATTCAGATTTTTATTCTACTAAAGATCACAAAAATCTTCTGTAGACAATACATGAAGATTTTTTCCAAGGTTTTTCTGCCTTTATGACACTTTTTATTAAAAAATTCCCTTAAAAAAAAAAAACAACTCGGAGTTTGATTTATTCCTTTAGATGATGCTACAAATGGAGTTTTCAAGACACCTGAACTGCCCACAGTTAGCATGGTCCTTCCAAAATGTTTATCTCTTCACACCAGGCTTCTCAGTAGACAGTAGAACCTCCACCATCTTTCAGCAGGAGTGGTTGGCTTCACTTCTACTTGAAAGAGACTGAAGCAGCTGCTGCTCAGAATGAGGAAACTGTGAGAAGCAGCCTCAGCCCCACTGAGAACTGCCTTGCTGTGATGTTGTGGGAAAGGAAAAATATTTTCCTGAAGATCATCTAAAGGTAATTTGACAACACAAGCATTCAGATATTTTCATTATTGAATGGGCTTGTTACATCAAATGGAGAAGAGAGCATTAAACCTTTTGGGCACATAGTACAGGTGTCATTACTTGGGGTAAAGGACACAGCCATATATGCTATGTCAAACCAGTAGGCAAAGGATGTGAGTGCTGCAAATGGTCTCTGCTGAAGGTAATAACATGATAATGACACTGCTGATGTAATTTTTTGCAATGTAATATTGCCTGCTGTGCATCCCCTTCTAAGAATGTAGCAGTACTTGATGGCTTTGATGAATTAAGATTCATCTTCTGTCTAAGATGGGAAAGTATTTACAGACTAGACTCAGTTCTCTGTGAGAGCTGAGGAAACAGACTTTTTTTTGATAGGTTTAATCTCAGAGATCTGTTACACTATTAGAATTATCAAGAAAGTACAGTCCAGTACAGCTTGAAACTTGATAATACCACTTGAAACTGTAAACTAATCTCCCTGACAGAATTAGGAAGCATTTCTTCCATCTCCTTGTGGAGCTCTGCATGTTTGGTTCATAGAGGGTTTGGTCATCTTTCTCAGAATCAATGTTTTTGACCACTTCTAGAGAAGTGTACTGGATGTGACAGACAAACAGTTTGATTTGGTACAGCACGTACCATGTACAAACAGTGAGAGAGAAGCCTCCAGTGTCCAGGCTTTAGACACTCTACACCTTGAATAAAAAAAAATTATCAGATCCCAATTACGCACAGAGACAATTTCAGAAGTTGGTCCGTATCTGTAGATAATCCCTGTTTAGATTGCAAGGTTATGGAGAGTTTCTCCTGTGACAGAACTCAGTTGTATCTGAGTTCTGTATCTCAGTTGTATCAGAGGTCAGTGTCTCGGACCTGGAAACATGATGTTATTTATCAATAGCTAGATTTTAAAAATAAAAAAGGAATGCCAGAGTTCCGAGGGTTTAAGTTTGTACTCTATGAGTTACTGGTGGATTTTTCATTATGAGATTTTAAAAATAAAAAAACAACAACTGGTGAACTGGAAGGGAAAGACTAGAGAATGTAAGGTATACAATGCCTCGGGGGTAAAAAGTGGCATGTTATTAGTACTGTACACTGCTCCAGAAATATAAAGCCATTTATAAAAAAAGACCAATTTGAGGAGAGAGAGGAAGGATGGTTGTTAGAGTTCTAAGAGAGGTAAAAAAAAAATCGTCATGTGTTAGCACATAACCTTCATTTAGGCATTCAACTAATTTTCTTTTACCTCATAGTATTTTGCAGTATTGGCCTCTGATTTTAGTGCCAGGATAATGTATCCATTCTTAGCAAGCTTATTCCTCAAAGATTAGTTCCTCCTGCTTAGATATTATTTAAAAGGTACTTTAGCATGGTTTTCCAATTAGCAGAACAATTTAAAAAAAAAGGCTACAGGAAGAATTCAGACCCTTCCAAAACATTTTTTTTCATTCTCATTTATCTGAAATACTTCTAGAAATAGTAGACAGCAACTATGTTTCAGAGAGAGCATTTTGGGCAAAAGTCAAAAGAAGAGAAAGACACCCTTCCTCTCCACCACATTAGCCAGTGCAGTAAGTTCAACATCCCTGCGACAGTAGCGATCAAATATCAGAAGCATTTGAGTACAATATCAGCCCCCAAGAAGGGGGAATTAATTTCTGTCTTGAACCATGAAAATTATAGTATACACATTTGTTAGCCTAGCTGATATCTCTACCAATTCTACTCACGTTTGTGCAAGTCTCTTCCCCTGTCCCCTTTAAAAGAACACTCATTTGAAATAATATTTAAAATTAAATTGTCACTATAACGTGCAGAAACAAGTCAGCCTTGTTTAGTGGTGAGAAAAGGAGAGTAGGAATCCATTTTCCCAATCTAGCTCAGTTAAAGAATTGCTGTGGATTACTGGGCAAGTCAGTTCACCTCTCTGTGTCGGACACACTTAAACAGTGCACTGCAGGCATACTTGGGGATATTTCAATGGAATGGAGTGCCAAACCCCATATGTTGCCTTCTCAGGGCAGCAGTTTATTTTTGCAGATTATCAAGTTAGGCTGGTGCAACTTTACAGCTTCTGTTATCTCAGTGTCATCACACTCATGTACATGGGCCTGATTGTAAAATCAGAGCATTCACAATCACCTATCTTAAAGTCTGGGCAAAATGCCTATCAGGCAAAAATGTGTGCAGACATTAAGATGAAAGGCTTGTGCAGGAAAGACAAAGTTACTGATGGTAATATACTTCCTTTCCTGCTGGCCAAAAATACAAAGACTGGTGGAAAGCTAAGCTAAAAAGATGCCAAGGACTCCAAAGGAACTACAAAATAAAGATTTTTGAAAGATATCAAGGGATTTATGCATAACATTTGTGCTGACTGGGATATGGCTGGTAATCAGCCTCGAGCTTTAGATCAAGTGTGTTGCCATCCTTATACTGAATATACATGTGGCACTTTGGACATGGCTTAGCAGTAAACATGGTCAGAGGATTCAGGAGGCTTCTCCAACCTCAATGATTCTATGATTCTATATAGCAATTTGAGGAACTGAAAAAAGAGAAAATTGATACATTCCTACCAAAACCAGACTCTGGAGATGAGGAAGAAAGGTAGAAGAAACCAGAGCCGTATTATATTATAAAAATCTAAGCAAACTAAAATGAGCCCCAAAGACCCAGGTGTATCAACCGTTGGTAGCAATACTTCCTTACTTGTCAAACATGTGGAGTTTTGTCAGCTGCAGTGGGTAGGTTCTTCTAACTATTACCAGAGACTAAACTTGCCAGTGAGTGTATTTTATGTTATGTATGTGTATGTATATATATGTATGTATAAAATAAATATACACACACACACACATCCATATCTTACACCTTCACTAAGAGGAGAATTTCAAGTTAAAATACTGTTAAGGGAAGAAACATAGGGAAGAGAACGAAGATCACTTTCATTTTATCAAACAATAAAAATAAACCAAAAGAGACAGCCTACTGCAGTAGTTCCAGATCTGTGGCTTAATAGCAACCTCTTGCCTGTTAAACTTTCATATATTTCTTGTGGCTAAAGAGAGCTGCTGTCAAGCTGTAAGTTTATTGGGAAAGCAAAGTGTAAAATTACGCTTTGCACAGAGGACATTACAACTGCACTGCCAGGCCTTGAATCAGCAAAAATGGAGGGCATTGGGGTATGGTTGCAAGAGTACCTGTAATCATCAGGGAAAAAAAAAAAAGAAATTCCACATAACCAGGTAAAGGAAGATGAAGTTTGAAGAGGAAAGTGATGTCTCTTACTAGAGTAATGGCTATAACTTACAGAAACTAGACAAGCCTGCAGACCCGCTATACTTATGCAAACTAAAGTAAAAAGGTGTAAGAGAACAGGACAAACAGTCTACTTGAACAGCTGAGCCCTGCTTTTCTGAAAGTTGCCTGTTTTTCCCAGGCAGATCCATCATTCTTAACAATTTTAGGAGATGTGTGCAGAAGGTCTGGTAGAAATGAAAGTAAATCCAAACTCTAGATAACAAAACTAAGCTAAATTTAGCTGTGTGCATTTCACAGTGCATATCCATTCATCTCCAGGTTATTTTGCTTTCCTGATACAACCAGGAATGACAGTTTTTGTTTGTGCCTAATCTCTTATCCGTGGAACTGTAGAGTGCAAGAATGAAATAGAAATAAATGTCACTAAATAGGAAAGTAAAGTAAAGGGAAAGTAAAGGGAATTGCTTCACTGCAAGAGCAATGCATTTGTTCACTGAGCCACTGCTAAGGAAACAGGTTTCCTCCCTATCTGTTCCACAACTCATTTTGCCATCACATGATAGCCAGAGGTTTTGTCCTACTCAGAAACCTGGGAGCAGAGGCTAAAGGATGAGTTTCTCTCGTTTCCACTTTCAAGTGGATGACTGGCACTGCTGGCTGCATCATCCACTGTTTTCCATGCCAAAATGGAACTGGTAGGCAACTCTTTCTCATCTCAAAGCCCAGTTCCTCCTGCCATGCCCATCTACTAAAAGCTCAGTTATTATTAAGCCTTTCTTCACTGGACAATTATAAATGTGACAGGCTCTCATGCTGCTGCTGAAGAGAGTTCAGATTATTGTTTTTTCTAAAAAACGTTGTACTGATAGGATGCTACAAAATCATGTCTAGCACACTGATTCTTTTGTTCTAACAAGACAAGTATTATGAACTTTATGCACACAAACACTCATGAAACACATGCAAGACCTTGCCAGACAGCTCTACAGCACTCCAGTCTAAAGACGTGTCTCACAGCAATATTGCCTGTTATGCTTACAATGCATCAAAAAGCTTTACAACATTAAAAAGCAATTGAGGAAAAAATTATACTCATGTCTGATGCCTTGAGAAACCATCACATTTCACAGAAGACGTAAGAGATCAGGAAAAACAGCTTACTTGAGCAGTAGAGCCCTGGTTTTGAGTAAAAGGAGGGCCAACAATGCATAATTTCCAGTTGTGAGAAGCATTTTTCTTTCTAGGCATCTTGCCCCTTTCAGTATGGTTACAATGGGTATCTCAGAGACACAAGAGTCTGATCTCTGCTAGAGAAACCTTAAATTTTCAGGGAAAACTGGTTATGTCTTTGCTTTGTGATTGTGACTAATTAAAAAAAAAAAGTCCCATTCATTATTTTCTTTGCTCTATTCCAATAAATATACTCCTTCTGAGCACAGTCTTGATCCCCCACTGACAAGGAGGAAAACCTGATGCACCTGCAGTGGAAAAGAAAACAAACTGAATCTCAAGCTTTGCAGATAAGCCCTTACTTGTTTAACTCTGTAGAAAATGCAATGCTAATTTAGCCAGTGCATCTATCCATAAAACTTCACAGCAAAAGAAGCAAATACCCAAGTAGATCTGTACCTTTGTGGCAGGTAGTCACAGTCTGGTCTTTCAGGATCTGTGATGGGACAAAACAGTGGGGGAATGGCATGAATCTCACAACAACCTGTCTTCAGCACAAATCCTTAGCAAGGACCAATGTCTGCAGAGCCATGCAAGACACACAAATCTTCAGCCCAGCATCTCAACCTCTCCTTCATGAAGCACAGCCAATCAAGCTGGTAGAGTACAAACCACAAACCACATAGGAAGTCAGAGTCACAGCAGTTTATTGAGCTGAGTATGGTACTAAGCTTAGTGTGGTTTTATTCTCTTACTGCAAGGAAAACTACTTGAGAGCAGTTTCTCTGAATGCTATGGCTGTGCTGGGGCACCTCACAACTTGCTTAATGTTCAATTATTTAATATATCTGTCTGGAAAACTCTGCCCCCTTCAGATATTAGTAGTGATCCCCAAGAGCAAGCCATCACAGGTGTCCTAAAATGTATCCTCTTCTCTAATGGGGGAACAGTAGTGGCCATAAACCATCAGCACATGAATTTGTGGAGCACCTCTCCTGCCACACATCCCCTGTGACATGACAGAGTCCATGAGTGTATATGCACACTGCACCCATAAGCTGAAGGATGTCTGTGAGCAAATGCAGGCAAATGCAAGGATCATCTTGTGCCTGTGCAGGTACAGGCTGAGAGAGAGCTGATATGAGAGAGAAACCAGGATTTCACCAGACTCTGAAATAAGTGTGAACCAGGGGGCTGTCTTCAAGCTGTGAGAAAAAGAGCCATTAAAATGTGATTCTTACAAGAACACAGAAAAGGCGTATTTGCTTATTTAGTTGTTGCATCAGTTTGTTTGCTACCAGGAGTGTATTGGGGTGACCTCTGAATGGCAGTTTCCCTCCCATCTTTCCTTCTCTGCTGTCTGAGCTGCAGTCCCTCCTCCTGGAGGCAGCCTGAGGGCTGCCAGGGGTCAGCAAGGCCCCAGAGGGAGAAGGACCATCAGTGGTTGGAAAAATGATTGCTACCGGAGAGCAGAAATCTGCCTTAGGAAATGCCACCCCCTGTCCTGGCCGTGCCTGGTGTGGTGCCTGCAGTCATTAACATGAGGCATTTCAGGGGAAACAAAAAGCAGTTGACACCAAGTAAAATTTCCCCCTGCAGCCACCAGTCTAGGACCTTTTAAAATGGTAGCCTAAAAACAGCATCTAAATTCTGCCAGGTAGCTGTAATCTGTGAAAGGGCCATTTGCTGCAGCTGAAATAGATTCATAAACTACTGAGTTCCTGGGCCAGTGAGATACACATGTCTCTGAAATAGATTCATAAATTACTGAGTTCCTGAGCCAGTGAGATCCACATGCCTCAAATTGATACATGGCTCTGAGTTCCTGAAGCCACTTTTTGTACCATTTTGTTGGATATGGTTTGGAACCTGGCCAAATGGTCTGTGCTTTTTCCAGCCTGTTGCTCAAAAGCAGCACAAAAAAACCCCCCAAAACTTTAACTCCTAATTACTGTTGACTTTGTAGAACAAGCAGCCAGGTTGCTGAGGTTCCATCTGTGTTCTTCAAAAGAGCACAGGTGTTACAAACTGAAATGGGCAAAATTTTATTGATCATATTAAACTATCTAGTATTGAAAAAAGTACCCCTAATTATATCTTCAAAATGTTAAAAAAGTTACAGACCAATTAAGATGTTTTGTAATTGTTATTAAATTACTCTTTTGCTATTTTTAATAGTTTAAGTACTTCCAATACAAAATGTTCTGTTCTTCCAGCTAAAACCAGGTCTCTGTCTCACGATTTACTTTGATTTGAATAAAAAGGTAAAAACATGTAAAACAATAAAAAATACTTTGGGGCAAAGCAGAACTTTCCATTTGGCTTAAGACACAATACTCTCAGCTTTTTTTTTTTTTTTTTTTTTTTTTTTTTTTTTTTTTTTTTTTTTTTTTTTTTTTGGGTTTTTTTTTTTTTTTTAATTTTNTTGTTTTTAGGGGTTTTTTTTTGTATTACAGATGTCAATCTTACCAGCAAACTAAAAATCAGTTACATGTGCACCATTGTAGAACTAGTCACATGGAGCTGGCTCAAGAACAGAGGCACAGAATGCAACAATCAAATGCTGATGTCTTTTCTACTAGCACTAAGACTTATACAGTGTTCATGTTCATTCATATGGCATATGTCTGACATTAACTGACAAACAAAAGCAAAACACTGGAAGTTAATGCATGTCTATATCCAGGCTTCAGGCTTTTATAGTCTCGATGGTTTAATATTCAGATTATGCAGACATCTATCAAATTTTATATTTCAGGGTGGTGTTTTTTGTTTGTTTGTTGGCTTGTGTTTTGGTTTTTTTTTGTTGTTGTTATTGTTTTGTTGTTGTTGTTTGTTTTTTTTCCAAAGGAAGATCTTTTAGGCTAATCATTTCTTTTAATTATGATTCAACTATTTTGATATACTGCCACCAAAATACTGATATTGTAATGCTATATCTGTTTGTACATTCTTTGTACACCTTTGAATTATTCCTGAGATCTTGAAGTGAGGAAGAGGAGTATGCCGGCATTGTTCATGTTGTTCCTTTTGTATGTGTGTAGACCTTCAAGCTGTCACTCTTGAAGTTTTCACCATTTACTAAAAACAAAGAAACAGAAGGAAGTGTGACATATATATCAAAATCCTAGACCTACAAGAATCCAACCATCTGTCAACCCAGCAAAGGAAAACATGGGTACCAAGGTTTCTGTAAAGCAAGACTTGATTGCAGGAGGATTAGCTAATCAACTTGTAAAGCAAATCAAATCAATGTATCCTGCCATATAAGCAATGTCACTGTGCAACTCTGACAGAGAGAGAGAGGGAGAGAAACATACAAAGGGAATGAAGAATTTCATGATTGAAGTTTTTTAATAGCTTCATTGAAACACATGATAAAATCAGATTTTCTCAGCAGGAGATTGACAGATAAAAATGGACTCCATTTGAAGTGCAAATAAGTAAAAGACACAGGGAGTTGTAAAGCATACAGCACCTTCCTCATAAACATCCAACTTTCTGTTCCAAGTGTTTGCAACTGTCTCTCCCTGCCAAATCTTAATTAAACCAGCATATTTCCTATTTAAGTAATTTGAAAATGTGTGTGGTTTGATAAAAAGGTTAATTACCTCTATTATTTAGAAAACTGAAAAGGTACCATTTTGATCTTTTGCTTGAAATTCATGCCAATCCTTGCATTAAAAATACCTTTCATTCTGGACTATGGTAGGTAGCACACAGGAGTAACTTGTTCATAAGGGGGACTGAGGGAAGGGGGCTCACATGGAAAACAAAATTTATTAAGAGTTTTAATCTTTTTACTTTTTGTTTTTATAAAGTTTATCACATATTTTCTCCCTTCTTGAGGCTGAGTGTTTGTCAGGGCTTGGAATCAAATTGATACATGATGAAAATGGACCCTCTGTGGTGACTCAGCTGGGAATTGCACAGAAACCTACCCAGCCTTATGCTAAACAATAAAAGGAAAAGATGGGAACAGGAACATCTCATAAAGCTGTGAAATAACAATTCACAAGCATCATTTAAATCATTTGGAGGCTGCATTCCCTTTTTATGCTACAGCTGTATTGACCAAAATGCATTTCCTATTGAGTATACAAGCTGGGAAAGTTGATGGATCCAAGCTGATTGGTTTGGAAAAACTGGTGTTACCCTTTAGCAGAGCAATTCATGACAAATGGAAGCTCTTGCTTTAGTTCCTTCACCTCTGTGCTCAGAGACCTTCAGAGACCTTCAACCTTGCTTTCAGAGACCTTCAACAATTCTGTAAACAGAAGGGTTGCTTTAGACTGATATGAGACATTTCCTTCCCTTCTCCCCTGTTGCAGATATTGTTCTTTTGCTGTAATGCTGACTATGACATTTGCATTTGGATCTTGTTATAGGTGTGATCAAAACGCAAACTACATTAGCACCATAAGGCAACTGAAGTGGTTAAACAGTTGAAGGTGTTCAGCTGTGTTTCAACAAACTTACTGGGCACTAAAATTATCAATTTCCTCTTTTACTTGCTGGTGCTCTTCATGCTTTTAATTGACTTTTCATAGTAAAACACCTGAATATTGTGTTTTTAACCTGTAAATGTCAAAGCACTTAATCATTATGGCATACATGATTGAGTAGAACCAAGTTACTTTCTTTCTAGTTTGGTATCAAAGTGTAGTCTTGCCAAAAGGAGAGGCTAGACATATTCTCTCTGCTTTCTCCTTGGTCTGTTATGATTGCTGCATTTTTGGTTAACGACAGTTGAATGACACCAAAAGGTTATTGCAGAAAGCAATATCCACTTCTCCTGTTCATTAATTTTGCTACCATGGAATCCTGATTTTGGCTTCCTTATGCAGATGAGAAATGGAGGATGAATTTATTTCTGCCTCTGCTTCTTTCTCTAGAATTTTAAGTAAATGATATCACAGAATTATAGATATCATGAGCATCCCTGACAGCTCCCTTAGTATCTTTGGGTGGATCCCATCCAGCCCCAAGGACCTGTGTGTGTCTAAGTGGTGTAGCATGTCACTGACCATTTCCCCTTGGGTTGTGGGATCTTCGTTCTTGCCTCTGTCCCTGTCTTCCAGCTTAGGGGTATGGGTACTCCCCAAACAGCTGGTCTTGTTATTAAAGGATGAGAGCAAGAAGGCATCCAGCATCTCAGCATTTTCCTCATCCTGTGTCACTATGTTTCCTTCTACATCCTAAAAAGAATGGAGATTCTCCATGGCCCTCCTTTTGTTGCTGATGTATTTATAAACATTTTTTATTGTCTTTCATGCCAGCAGCCAGATTAAATTTTAGTTGGTCTTTGGCTCTTCTAATTTTCTTTCTGCATAACCTCACAACATCCTTGAAATCTCCTGAGTTTACTGCCCTTTCTTCCATGGGACATAAACTCCCTCTTTTTTCTTAAGTTCCAGTCAAAGCTCTCTGCTCAGCCTGACCAGTCTTTCCTCTTCGTTGGCTCATCTTTCAGCATATATGGACAGCCTGCTCCTGTACCTTTAATGTTTCCTTCCTGAAGAACATCCAGCCTTCCTGGACTCCTTCCTTCAGACCTGCCTCCCAAGAGACTCTGAAAACTCATATTTTCGTGATTGCTGTGCCCAAGATAGCTTCCAATCATCACATTACCCACCAGTCCTTCTCTGTTCACAAACACCAGATCCAGTGGATGCCTTACGTAGCTGTCTCCCTCACCTGCTCCCTCAGGAGTTGTCTTCCACACATTCCAAGGACTTCCTGCATTGTTTCCTCTCTGCTGTGTTATATTTACAGCAGACACCTGTAGTCTGCGTGTCTGCCATTGAAGTCCCCCACAAGAAAAAGGACCAACAATTACAAGACTTATTCCATCTACCTATAGAATATTTTGTCTGCCTCAACCCTGGTTGGGTGGTCTGTAACAGACTCCTACCTTGTTTACGCTCCCCTAGTTCCTACCCATAACCACTCAACCCTATCATCATGATTGTTAAACTCTAGACAGTCAAACACTCCCTAACACACAGGGCTCCCCCACAGCATCTCCTTTCACCTGTCCTCCTGAAGAGTTTACAGACTCTTGCAGCACTCCAGTTATGCGAGTTTTCCCACCGTGTTTCTGTGATGGAAACTATGTCACAGTCTTCCACTTAACCAATGGCTTTCAGCCCCTGCTGTTCAGTCCCCGTGTTGCATGCATTGGTGTAGATGTGCTTCAGCTGGGCTATTCATCCTGCCACCTATTCTGGGAGAGAAGCCCTAGTTCTTAATTTGAGTTGTTACATTTGGTAGAAGTGTGTTGAGTTTTGTGATTTGGAAAATAAAATAAGCACCATGAGAACTGTCTGGCACCACTTACTAACTAAAACTAGATATAACTAGAAAATAACTAGAAAAATTGCAAAAACCTTTATAAAAAACATACTAAAAAAGTAAAAGTGAGAAAAGCAGCCACTAACAATTCTTGGGGCCTGCCATGTTCATTAATTTGGGAGAGCACTGAACTAACAGACAGTGCAGTTTCTCCTGGATTTTGGACATCACTATGCCACTGGACAAATGGCTGCAGAAAGACATGGAGGTTTGTGTTCAAGTGCCTTACATGGTTGGACTATTTTATAAATAACACATCAGAGAAAGTCAGACATCAATATAAATAGGGCTTCTTCAACACTGAGACATTGCAAAATTTTCAATATATGGATAACAACAAAAGGAATCAAAGATGACTTGAGAAGGCCTGTCAAATAAAATTAGTAAGTTTGGAGTTGATTATTTAAACTAATTGCTCAAGGAAAAATTAGCAAGTAATTACAGCTGAACGTTAGAAAAAGCATAAGAATAAAAAACTTTTCCATGTTATTCTCAGAAAAAAATATTTAAAATACCAACACCTTTAGAAGTAAGAACTTAGGAAAAATGGCACCACTGTTGGATTTAGGTTTATATATAGATGGAAATATTTTTGAATATAAAGACAGATGAGATGAAAAGCTGAAATTGAAAAGAAATTAGCATCCATTTGGTATTTCTGAAAATTAGTGGCTTCAAAGTAAGCAAGACAAACTAATATTTTCTGACTCTAGAGCACATATTAAAATAGATTGGTCTTTATATTACTCTTCCATAGCTGTATTTTCCCAGATTAATGAAGGGAATTGGACCAAGGGCAGTTAGAAGTAATTTTTTTAAAACAAATTCCTAGTTACATGAGTACTGATGTAAGAATAGGATAACAATGTGGCTGCTCAGTGCAATGAGAACCCAGTTAATTCAAGTTACTAAGCATCATCTCTGGTGTCTGTCAGCTGGGAAACCAGTGCTGAAGCCAGCAAGTTTGCTCATTCTGCAGTTCTAACAGATGCCACAGGTAGAAAAAAGGCTGTTTTGAAGCACATGTGATTTTGCAAAGGAATCATGCTGAAAATGCCATAATGCACAAACAGTACATAGTAGTAGTAGTGCATAAGCACTACAGTAGTGTACAGAGTCAGGCAAAAGACCTGCTTGGCCCAGTGTCCTCTAGCTGGGACTGCCAATACGATCTATTTACAGAAAATGAGCAGGAAGAAAGGAAACAAATCAAGCCTTTTTGACTTTTTTTCCAGGAATTCTTCACTGCATCAAATCTGACATGACTTGTTTAGCCAAAGATTGTATCTGAACAACTATTTAAAAGAGCAATTTATTTTCTGTAAATTTGTCTATGTTTTTGTCCTTCATTACCTTCCATGGCAATAAATGTGACAATTTACTTAATGCATGGTATGTAAGAACACTTTCTTCTTTTTGTTTAAAAACTCTGATAATTTTGGTAAGTTTGTTTCCCCTGGAAGAGTTATATTATGCTAACTTAATGGACTTCAAGTTGGTAGTCCAATGAAGCTTACAGTTAAAGACAATACTTAGTGTTTACCACTCAAATATTCTTTATCATTGACATTTAAGTAACTTCTACTTTATAATGAAAAAAATGGCAGAGAAACTTGGTAATTTAGGAAATCTGTAAGAACATATAAAAGCTGTTGTCTTTATTTTCAATAGAATACCTAGACATTGATTTTAACTCTGAACCTGAAAGAAGTTCTTGATAATTACTAATATCTTTATAGAGAAAAGAAATGGAAATACTAATCAATTAACAGTAGAAATATATCCACACTACACAATTAAATATCCAGTTCATACAAATTATTCCAGAAAACCCCACAGAGAATCTGAACCTAAAAGGGGCCACGGAAAGTAAACTTCCTATTGTTCATCCTAGAGTAGAGTGTTTCTCCTTACCCATTACTGACACACTGCTGGAAGAACAAAAGTCATGTTCTATTCTCACTCCTATGATAATTGGTATCTACTAGCTAGAGGAAGTGTGCATTTTATATATTGTCATCTGGCATATTCTATCAGAACCAGTTTCTGAAAACATTTTCTAAAGATTTTTTTCTAAGAAAAGGGGAGAAGGAAGCATCAGTATTCCACCAGAGCTTTTGTTAAAAAAGAAATCAAGGCAGATGTTGCCTATATTTTCTATATGATAGATTTTAAGCAATGTAAACAAAATATCCTGCAATGACTATCATAAAGTCAAAGCCAGAGACGATCTTCTTTTCCCTTCCCCATCTGCACTGAAAATACAGCACTCTCAATTAGAAGTAGCGTTATTTACATAGGACATGGAATTGCTTATCAAGTCAATTTACATTCTGGGGAACAAATAGATGGATTACAGTATTATGTATACAACTTATTCCTGCTGTAGTGATCCATGAAATTGCAGTTAATTTTGCTGAAATGGAACATTATATCTTTAAGTGGAAGTGAAAGAAAATGAGGAGGAAAACTATGGTAACTGAATGTCAAATACAAGATCAAATTATTAGTAAGAACATTGCACTGCTGGGAACAGCATGAGCTGCTCCATGAAGCCACTGACCTGTTGACTTTCAGACACAATCAAGTATCCTCCTTGCCATAGTAAATTAGATGAATTATGGGTAGTGATGGGCCTGTCACATTGCACATTCCTGCCCTCAAGTGATGTATATGAAGGTGAATTCCCGCTGATATCAATTCCATGCAGCTCCTATTGGCTTTGGCATGCCAGCAGCATGCACCTGCTCTGTGCAATGAAATAATTGCATGGTGATGCTTCAACAGTACCATTGCATATAATGATTTTCTTGGTTTTATACTGATGAGATAAAATTCAAGACTGTTTAGTGACTATATGAAAATCTGGGGGTTATGAGATTTAACTAAGGAAAACTCTAACTGTACCATAAGAATTTACATTTCAATGGCTTTTTTTTCCCTCTCTCAGCAAAAGAAGGTTCGTGCTTCCACCTCCACTGCTTAACTTGAAAGTAGTATGTGGTTTAATATGGTTTCAGAACAAGTCAGAAAAGAACAACTAACATTTGGTCACTCAGTTCTAAGATGCTGTTGCTGTCTGAAATTGCTACTGCCCTTCACCTGAGTTTTATTAACCGACAACACATGCAGTCTTACTCTATCCTATTCATGAACTAAAATATTCCAACTTCAAAACCTTCTGAAGAGGAATTTGAAAGCCCTGTACTCATCAGTGAGAGAAGCAACAACCTGAATTACCGTCTACAAACTCACTATATTTGTCCATCATGTCACTGTATTTAGCTCACCCCAGACTTAATTAGTGTGGTGATGTCAGATTCAGGGCTTGTGAAACTTAACAACAGAAACCAGGAATGAAAGAGGAAAAGTAAAAGATGAAAAGGAAAAGTTACGCAAAGAAGGAGATCTTAGTATTGAATTTTCAGGTTTCCAGATCCAAGAAAGGAGGGAACCAGAGGTCTTTCAGTGTCTGCAACCTGTCTCTTGAGGCATTTTATAGCATATGTTAATGTCTTTGCTCAGTATGCCAGACCCAGGAAAAATCTGCCTGATCTTACCTTTCCAGTGCTTTCTGACAGTATCAGAAGTAGTAATATGACAAACGGGCATCAAGATAATGAAAACAATTAGATGTTGTATCTCTTATGCTATCCCTTAGGAGATCCACTATCAAGGGCTGATCATCAACATTTAATTTCTTTTTACTCCTACCAGACTTTCTTTCTACAAACTTCAGCCTAAGAACTAAAGCTTATATTTTAAAACTATACTTGCTAAAATTCTTAGGTTTATTTTTAAGGTTTCCATGCTAAGAAAAGTGGTATTCGTTAAAATAAAGGTTTAAAATCCACATAATGCAAAAAGTAAATAGAAAAAAAGGGGGAAATGGAAATTTTTGGGAATGGAGTAATGGGTCTGTTATAGTACTGTTTTTGTCATAAAAAGGCTTGTATTATGGGTGTTTAAATCTAAGAAACATTTCTCTGTCTCAACCTGTTTTTCTATTGTATTAGTCCTGTTGGAGTCCAGGATATCCCTCTGACAGCCCTGGAGAATCGGGGGCTGTACAGGGCGGTCTGGGGTCTGTACAGGGGGGTCAGCCAGCCTCACACAGAGCCCAGGAGGACTCGGATTCTGGCCTCTGCCCATGGGAGTGAATACCCACATTGTATGAAGAATCACAAGTTGAGTGAATACAAAATAAGTAGTATTTAGTCTATCATAGAATGTAAATGTAGAATCTAGGATTTTAGTATATGGGGTTGAAGAGACAAGATGGAGGAATTGGGGAGTGGCCCCGGTGTTCCTTGTTCTTGCTCTCGTCCCCCATTTTCTGCTGAGTTGGATCTCAAGGATTGGTTTAGAGTAGAAATGCCATGTTAGCATAGGTAGTAGGCATTGGTGAAATTTTGTAAATAATAAATACGTTTCGGACGGTGGTTGGGTCAGGGGTGCTGTACATAAGGTATGGGGCTCTCTGATCCGCCCAGTCCTGCCGTGTGCCCTGCTCTGCTGAGGATGTCTCTCAGGGAGCAGAGAAAGAACTAAGATAATGTGCCCTGCCAGGGAGACTTGGCAGAGAAGAAAAAACTAAGATAATGAAGAATAAACAACCTTGGAAACATGCACTGGCGGACTCTGTCGTCTCTGCCTTCGGTGTGAAACACTTGGGGCAAAGAGAAGACATAAAACCTTATTACCTTAAGGAAAAGCAACCCCAGGGAAATCTCCAGGGAACAGCAACCCTGGGGGAAGAACCAGCAGCCTTGGGGAACGGCCGCCTCAAAGAGATTCTCGGGGGACAGCAACCCCGAGAAGACCCTGTTTGATAAAGCTTGGTTTAACCAAAAGATTTAATTAAAAACTGGGACAGCAGGGCCTGTTGATGTTTAGTCTTAAAATAGCTTGGGAGCAAGTCTGGGATCCCACAACTAGGAAGACAAGTTGTGGGTCAAGCTTTGGGTCAAGACTGAGGCAGAACTAGGAAGAGAGCATCAGAAGGGAATAACAAGTAATCAGTGTAATGGAGTCTTGCACGAACTGGGCAATAGCACTGGGACTGAAAAGTACTAGAAGGACAGACATACCACAGAAACCATAGGAAATGCTCCGAGAAGGTGGGTAAAGATCAGTGGAGTGGTTACAGCAGATTTGTAATACAGCTTTCTTTGTGTTTTATTCCAGCTACAGATGTCTTACATAATTTAGATTACTGGTGTTCACACAAACTGTACAGGATATATAGGTAAAATAAAAAATTAATTCTTTGGGTTCTGGGCAGGATTCAAAAAAGTCATCCACTTTCTGGGTAGGTCACTACTTTCAGAACAAAATGTCACATAATATTCACTGTAGAATAACATGGGAATAGGATGTCTGTGTTAATGGGATGCTAGCATTAGCTAAACCTGTATGGCTCTGGACCACAAAACAAAGAGAAATTGCCCAATTGTAGCATATTTTCAGTTATTTTTGTGTGGCTTTTGCATATATTGGATATAACAGAAGTCTAAAAACCATCAAGGCTATTTGCTAATGAGTAAATAATTCTACATAACATTTAAACCATAAAATGGAAGGAGAAGCTTATGAATACTTAGCATTAGCAGGAGTTATTTTTGTTTGGGTAACCTTCTAAGATGCTGCAAATTTCACTTGACCTGAAGTTGCAGTAGGAAACTTCATGAAACAATCCATTCTTTAATATCAGAAAAAAACCCTCAGAATTTTTGCCTTGATTTTCTAAGACTGAAATGCCAGATATTGAATACAAAGTTACAGGATATGAATATTCAAGTTGACATACCATCCAAATCAACCAAAGTCACTGTGTACAGCATTTAGTCTGTTTCTGCACTTTTGATCCTGACCCATCAGTCCTAAATATTTTTGTAGTTTAGATGCAGTCAGTATAACATGTAGTAATGTTGTAATGTTGTCTAGTTTTATCAAGAGAAAAACAGAAGTGCTGCAATTTTTGGACAGAGTGAAAACAAATCTTTTGTAATGTGACAAACTCATTTCAAACAGAAGACTATCTGTTTTTATTGGTGGAGGATGTGTAGTGTACTTGCTGCATGTATCGTCAACAGAAGTATATGAAGTCCTTGCTGGGCCTTGCTCTGCAGTAACATCCAAGAATTATCTGTGTACCAAATCCAGGTGCAGGAAAGCAGGAGGCAGCTCCATGTTTATGTCAGATGCAGTGTATGGTCTCCAGTTGGCCGGCATGCTGTGTCTAAGCATTGTGAGGTCTTCAAACACCACCTAATGTTTCCATACCATATGGGCCGTAATATCTAATCACCATGAGAGTAGAGTCTAATGTTCCAGCACAATTTATTTGTTGGCTGATGAAAAACTAACACTCAAAATGCTATTTGTTATTAGAATTTTTTCCCCTTTTTTAAAAACCAAGGCAGAGAAAACCACTATAGTCTGCATCTTTTCTGCATTCTGCCTCCCTGAGTTTCTTTCTTCTTCTCACCAGACAGGAGCTACAACCTTCTCCCTCTTCCAGAAAAGAAACATTTTTACACAAGTAGTTTCAACTGACCTGTTTCTCAAATATTTAGAACACTGTATAGCTCCTAACAGAAGAAACTTCAGAAATCTGTTTTCTATGGGAGATTAAATCATCATGATATAAAAGAAATTCTTAACATCTTATGTCTTTTTGTTGTTGTTGTTGTATTTCAATAGTCCCATATTGTAATATTAATTTCAAACAGACTTGCCTGGGAATCACCATAATCTTAGAAATTATTAGACTTTTTTTTTTTTGCTCACACTGAATTATGTTTGCAGTCAACTGTGGAAAAACAAAAACTAAGAAACTGAAGAATCAGAGAGCTGCCAGTGACTGCTCCACATTGTCATTAAGAATATGTATCTCACTTATACCTGTGACATTTTTCTTTCCAAAGCAAATTGATGCTGAATGATACATCTATGCTCCTCTCAACACAATAAAGAAAAGTTTCTTTTTTTTTTTTTCCATTGTGATTCCTATGACTATGTGGAATAATCCAAATATAGTAAAATTTCTGAAGGGAACCATCCCATTCCTTCCTCTCAGCTCCAGCTATGCACCTATGCAGAAGGTTGTTCTAATGCGTTGCCAGTGGAGAACCTAATAACCTTTAGAAGAATGAATTGTTTTTTTTTCCAATGGTGTCAATCTCATGGTTGAAATTCTAAGGAAAGCTGCACTAAGGAATCTAAGGAATCCATGTTGGGAAAGAGGAGAAGGGAAGATGTGAGATTGTCCACTTCAATGACTGTATAATATTGAGTGCATTTAGCTGTTGTGCTAAATGCATTACAAGTGCTAAGTGCACCCTTTTGCACAGCTCTGGCACAGACAAGACACTTTGAAGTGTTTGTAAATGACATTGCCTTTGCATGCAGTCTAAGAATATTTTACACTGCCAGACCTGTGTTAAAAACAGTGCAAATTAGGAGACCACATACATGCACCACTGATTTCAGTTATCCAGATCTTCCTCTGAGCAACGGTTTCTACGGAAAATGTGCTGGATAATAACAATTTTATTCTAGGACTCATAAGTCTTAAAAGGTGGTGAATTTTAACTTTTTTGATCAGTAGAGTCCTAATGATTGCACAGTTAATTTGCAGTCATTTGCCCAGAAAACATATGATACCACCATGATGGTGGTGAGCTCTCAGATCCCATAGAAGCAGATGATGCAATTGGTAGATGTACCTTGAAAATATGGATGAAAGACAGAGAACTCCTTATTAGAGTGAGTTAAGAGGGCTAATAATAGTTGCATCAATCTTCTTCAATGTTCTACAGTAGTTTCAATATGGATGTGAAAGTCCTTCATAAAAATCTCACTTAACCATATTTAATGTGGTTACAAGGTCATTCTCCCTGTAGGTAACATAAATAATGATATATGCTCAGATCACAGTGCGTGACAACAGTCTCCTTCAGAGCAATACACAAAATGTGGTCAGCTCACTCAGCAAACCCAATGACTGAAAGTTTGAACAGAGATAATGCTTGTATACAACCTTAGTAATGTATGGTAAAAAGCTGAAGGAAAACACAAAATGGGAAAATTTTATTTCAATAACATTATTTTTGTCCTATTTCAAGTATTAGTAATTCTGCTTTAAACTCCAAGTGGTATAATAAATAGGACATTTTTTCCCTTTTGTGTGTTAGCTATATCTGTAGTTTATCAATCTAAAGGGCTTTAATTTCCTGCATCATGGGTATTATCATTTTTACTGCATACAGGTTTTCTAACTTTTCATAAAATGACCACATGAAGACAAAGCTCAAAACAATCTTAGATTTCATTAGAAGGATCTTGGCTTTTGATCTCTGGCTACCACCAGAGATACTCAGAAAGAGCTAGCTGAAAATCTATTTATGGCACTGCCTTTAAGCAAAACACAAGAAGAAAGGTAGATTTCCCCGACAAGCAGAATTATATAACCCTCTCCATCTATACTTGGGGGCAGTCTCTCATCAGCTTCTCTCCTTTGGCTATGAATTGTACCTACAGCCCCTCCTTAGTGCCTTGTAACCCTGAAAGAAGATTGGCTAGTTTTATGGTGGAGTCACTGCACTGAATGCAGGCCTGCTTTATTACTTGTATCACAGATTTCCTGTGTAGTTTTAGATAAATAATCTCTTTATTCCTCCAATGGTAAAACAAGGCTTAAATCTCTCAAACTCATAAGGATATTCTGAAGATCTGTTTATCAGTCTTTGTGAGATACTCTGATATTAGTGAAGAGAACCTTCAAAAAAGCTGGTAAATATACAGTGATCTTTGATTTCTGGTCTTCCACAGCTTTTGTTAAAAAAAAACAAACCCAGACTATCCACTTAATAAATCCCAGCTGGATGACTGTTCTTTTTTCACTCAGCATCTCTCACATTACTTTCCTAAGCTGGAGACCATTTTCTTCCTTTCTCCTTTTTGGAGTTCCTTGCCCTTTGCCAGTTCAGTACAACACATGCTTTCCAAATATATTTATTTGCTGCTTTTTCTCCTCACATTCCCAAGTGTCTTATAAATGCATGTGTATAAAAGACTTCAAATCAAGAAATAAAACTGCTGCAGGGATACCACATAGCAAGCAGATAAACAAGCTATTAAATATTTAGTATCTGATCCCTTCATTATCCTATCTGAGCACCCACCATGGGAAGTCTTGGAGAAAGAAATAACATAAACTGTATTAAAAGTTGAGGGGGGAACTTTTAATTGTGTATAACATAATATTTTCAGGGTCCTAAAGTTAATCACCTATTCTTTCAAGTTTAATTTGGGATTATTTGCCACTCAAGGTATGACATATTTTGGGGTTTATTCTCATCCATACTTGATTCTAAGGTCAGCATCTTCTATAAATGCTGATAAAGTAGAACCTCAGAGAAGCAGTCTGCATATAAATTGTTGTAACCCATTGCAGTAAAGTTTAGCTTGGAGACTCCTAGCTTAAGACTAATGAGGAAGGTATGCTCCTAATAGCCTAACTGAAATATGCAGATAAGAATCCAAAATAAATGTACATACAACTATGTCAGCCTGTATCCCCACTGCTATACACCTCTCTGCTGAACTCAGTTCTTCAGTGCAGAGGTATACAAGGACTTCCTGCCTTCCCTAGGAAAGACATTATGATTCAGAACAGTGTGTATTCTATATGGAAAATCTATTAAAAGCCCTCATGTAGCCAACAAAAGAATGTGCATACACTAAACAACACTGTCCTGGTTTAGGACAAATTGGGGGGAAATCTCCATAGAAAGCCCCTTAAAAGAAATAAACCTCCACAACTCCCCCCTCCCCCCCACCGGGCTCGGGAGGAATTTCCTCGGAGGAAAAGTGGAAAAAACTTATTTATTGAAAAAACAACAAACAAAGAACACTCCCCAACACAAGAAAAATAAACGTTTTCCGAGATGACAAAAAACATTTTCACCAGTGGTCTCGGTTGGGAAGGGTGCCAAAGCTTCTCTCAGCAGACTCCGGGGGGTTTCCCTTGACGTTCCCGAAATCAGGGCCCGGAGCCGGTTCGATGACTTCAAGGGAAGGGAAGGAAGGAAAGAAGGGGAGAAAACAAACACAAAAACAGAAAAAAAAATGGCAAAAAGCCAGCAAAAAGCAAGCAAAAAGCAAAAAAAGCAAAAAGCAGGAGAGCAAAGCAAGCAGCCAGCAAGCAAGCAGCAAAGCAAGCAAGCTAGAGCGAGAGCTGGGGGAGGAGGGCAGCTAATTAGACAAAACAACCTTGGGACGCAGGAACAGGAACACACACGATTTGGGATACAGAGCATGAAAAAAAAAAATGTCCCGTCACCCCAGGACATACACCAAGATATTTTCATTTTCCTTTTTTTGTGTGTGTGTTTTTTCTTTATTTATCTTATTTTATTTTATTTTATTTTATTTTTCTTTCACATTTGTCTTATGAATAAAGATTGCTTTCAGGAAATTTCATCCTTAAAATTAATTTTTTAGCTGTTTCCTACTCTCTTGTTTTGCTCCATGCATTATGAAGCATATGTGTCTGACATAATGCTTTAATAGCATTAATTTTAAAGTAGTTCCTAAAAGTGGAGGAGGAGGGCCTGATCCTGGTTTGTTGAGTGTATAATTTTTATACAAATGATCAAATCAACACAGATTCTTATATTCATGTCTCCCTGTTCAAAAAGGATACAGACACTGGAGATATAAACACAGAAGCAGCAGGTAAGAACAGGAGGGCCAAGCTGAGCTGTGAATCTGCCTAGCTTTGTGTATTACTGCAAAGAGCTATAAAATCTGTTAGTATTCAACTCCAGCCACTGGCTGTTGGCATTGCAGTTAATGGGCCGAATGATGCCTCAAAGGCATTTTTCTCCCCGATTAATTCCAGGAAATTTAACATTTGTGTAAAAAAAAAAAAACCACCAACCCTTCCCCCACAATAATTAACAAAATATTTCTCAGGAGTACATTTTCCAGGGCAGCATCCCTGTCATATCAAAATCAGCTTTCTCCAGCACCCAGGCAAAAGCATCCAATAGCTCAAGCCAGACAAGTTCTCTGAAAATGTGAAATCATCAGAGACCTATTTTATATGTAATACTGATGTACTTAGAAGGGAAGAGCTGATGGATATCTAACAGATTTATTTAATCATTGTTCTGTTTCCCCACCTTCCAAGATATTAACTAACAAATATCAAACCAATGGTATTAACCGTTAAATACTTCAAATAAGGATGTTTCTCATATTTCTTGTGGGACCCAAACAATTGAAATGAAGGTAGTGATTTCATTTGTCATCTTTTCCCTCTGGTATAAATGCAGTAAGAACAAAAAATTAAGCACATCTTCATGAATGACTACCATAATACTGAATATGAGGGACCAAGGTGGTTTCCTGCCTGACTTCCACTGACAACAATCAAACATGTATTGCAAAAGTTGTACAAAATTACCCTTTAAAAATTATGGTCAAGATAAAACCCTCTAGTCTGAGCATTAACACTTTATCCAAGTCTTCTGTTGCTCTGTTGGAACTGCAAAGAATGATGTGCCACTCAGAATACTTCACTGTAGGTTCTACTGAGACATTGTGGTGTCTTGGGCTAGAGCTCATTTTCTCTCACTGTAAAACTGTACTCTGAGATCCCAGTGAGACACTCATTTTGAATTGTGTCCTGTACTCACCAATGTTTAATACTGTCTTACATCATGGGTAATCCTGTTTATTTTTACCAGATGCTACCTAATATGAATAAAATATCACAATTTGACTCAGCAACATAAACAAGGGATTAGTCAAGTTGACTAATCTGGCATCAGGTTACCATCCAGCAGAGTTGAAGCCCTCTAGAAAGTAAAATGCTCTCTAATTTTCAGAATTACATTTAATAATAGTGAATGAATGTATAATAGTATATAGCTATAAAATTGCATCGGTGTTCTAGGGAAAAACTTTTTACTTCCTTCATGCTGCGATGGATGGCTGGGTTCTAGTTTCTGCACAAGACTATTTTTAAACTAGTTAATTAGTATCTAGTTATCAGTGTTTCACATCTGTCATGTGTGAGAAATATTTCACCTAGTTAAATGTTCGATTTAGAAAGTGTTTTATACAGAAATATGTCATCCATGTTACTCAAGGTATGCACATAGTAATAGAGTGCTGAAAGTCTTCAAAGCATTGAAGAACCAACAGTCATCACACAGGTCAAACATGCCTGTGTTCCTCCCTTGATGTCAAAAATAGGGAAGGACACTGGTATGACCTATACTGAAAGTAGCAAACAGAAAAAAAATCTCTGAAATTATCAAGCAGCTATTAATTCCTTAGAGTTTTTGCTCTAAGGAGTAAAATACAGACCATGGCTGGATCCGAATTCAGATATTGAGTAAATGAGTTTTTCAGCCATTTAATTGCAGAGCAGCAGGAGAGAGAGGAATTTAAAAAAGGGGAAGAAAATTTAAACCCGGAAGATTTTTATCTGTCCTGAGAGAAGCACTTTTTAAACAAATTGTTACTGTTTATAGCTCCACGCTGTATGAGTCTGAGGACATATTCTCTGCACTCAGGAGGGTAGGAATATGCCCCGAAATATTTTACAACATCTTATGAGGAAATGGAGGGCAGACTCATCTCTGCATTATTCCTACCTGCTGGTGATGATCATTTCAATGGGCTTTGTGAAAACCTGCTGTAACTGATTTGCCACTTTCTTAAATGCAAATATTTTCCTATAAATTGTGCCTCCTGCATTTCAAAGAGGTTTGGCAAGGAATTTTTTTTTGTTTGTTTGTTCTAAAAACATTATTGTATTATAGCAATATTCCACCATATAATTGCCAAGTTTCTTATTAGTATCAGCATCATACAACAATCTAACTCTTCTCTCTTCTCAGCAAGCTGTTTTCTTGGTGGATGATGGAACTTGGCATGGATAAAGAGGAAATCTTATTAGCAATGCCCACACGTGCTGTGCAAGGACTCATACATGATCTGTAGTGCTGGAGGAAGATACACAGACAGATTACAAACGGGGACTTTGGAAAGGTTTCATCCCTATGGTTGCTCAGTCAGCACGGAAGCTCAAAGCTTCCTCATCTCTCTTTTTAAATGGCTTGTGATAAAATCTGCTTCAGTCCATCTTGATTTCCATGCATAGGCTGCAGGAATTTAGGGAAGCAGGACTTTCCTTTTTGAGTTTTTCATGCTTTGGAATACTAATATTTAGCATTTAGAAAGTACTTTACTGTTTTAACTCACTGTCTAATAAAAAATATCTCTGTGCTATACCACGTCCCCTAAAAATATAGCAGTTGTTCAGGCACAGTACTGAACAGTGCTAGCTGATGTTTTGCACTCCTGTTCTAAAAACAGAAAATTGCTTTGATTTCTCACAATATTATAGCAGCAGGGAAACGCTGACTTTTTGACAATAATGACATCAAATGGTACTCTTCCTGAGGTTAAGGGCCTAGTTCTTATTGATGGGAGCACTACTGCAAGACAGCATTAAGAGGTTCTTATGTGTTTGAATGCTATCAGGGAGTTTCATTCCTGATTTTGCATTCTGCGCCAAGTTCCCCAGCTGCCTAAACTGCTTGCAGGCTCCCGAGCTCCAGCTGGAACCAAATGCAGAAGTTCTTGTAAGCAGAGTCTGATCCCATTTCAGATATGACTGTGGGTCATGCCTAGAATATCCTCTTCTAATGTGTCCTGACAGGCCTTCCTGGTGTGCCTCAGAGCACGAGTGGAACCAGCAACAAACTGGTTGGTTTGTTTACTTCTGGCAAACTAAATATCAGCCTTCATGTTATATGGGGCTCTGCCAAGAATCACAAAATGGCTGAGTTTGGAAGTGACCTCTGGAGGACCATCTGGTTTAAACCTATGCTCAAGCAGGGCCACCTAGAGCCGACTGCCCAGGATCATGTTCAGATGGCTTCTGAATATCTCCAAGAGGGAAGACTCTACAACCTTCCTGGGCATTGTGTCAGCTTGGTCACACTCACAGTAAAAGAATGTTTTCTGAAGCTCAGATGGACTCTCCTGTATTTCCCATTTGTTTGTTCCCATTGCCTTTGGTCCTGTCAGTTAAAAGTAGCCTGCAGGGAGTCAACTAGGTGGAAGCTAATCCATGTATTTCATTCCCATGTACATTACATTCCAGTAATACCATTCCAACTCCTGTGTGGCACAGGATCATTCCTCACAAAATCTTGAGTTCATTTCAGGGAAAGAAAGATGAGAGTGTTGCAGCTGAAGTGTCTTCAGCTGATGACATAAAATTTATCAGTCACCTCTGGATGCAAGATTTGGCATCTGCCATGTCTCTCATACCAAAGGTAAAGTATTACTTTCAGTCAACTTGACAAGATATTTTCTTCCAAAATTTAGCCTTCAAAATTTATAAATCTCAGCAACAAGTGTCACCTGATGACAGCAGTAAGGCTGCAGCAACACCAGTGCTGCTGTGCTTTCATTGCCACCAAGCCTGTGGTATCAAAACTTGTGCAATAGCAGCCACAAATGCACCTTGCCATGTGAGCCTGGATAAACTTCCAGAAAAGCAATGGGATAAACAGTGCAATTGTAAGGTTGCTGGGCCATAAAGAGAGGAGGAGACAGAAGCAAAACCAGACCCAGGCACAGTGCTGATAATTGCATCCACTTAAGGAGAGAATCTTGCTCACATGGGTTCAGATTTTTAACTTGATCAAACAAAGTAGCTCTATTGAGATTAACACAATGCTGTTTCATACTGTATGAGGATCACCCTATTGGCATAAATCAACCTTCAGAAATACAGGCTCTTATTTGTTTTGCTGACTCCTGCCCCAAATACAACTGTTATTTTAACAGAGTCCTTCCTATCCCTCTGGGGAGCTGTGTGGTCCTATGACCCCTAAAGAGCACATGGGCAATTATTGCTGCAGTCGGAAAAGAAAGATGTAAAAGAAAATTTGAAAGTTTCTACAAAACAAAAATGCATATCCTAAACCTGCTGATTAAAGACAAACCATAACCACTATTTAAACCACCTTGCTTATAGTTAAATTACAGCACACCAATGTTTTATCCCTGGCAAGCATGAGTGAGAGTTCTATACTGTGGAATTTTATAAGATGTAAGAGTGACGAAAATAGCTCTGTTCAATGAATGTATTAAAATAACCACAGCAGGTAACTACCATTAATAAAGTTCAGTTAGAAACACATCTCTCAGATTATTTCGGGTTACTTCTCTTTCCATTTTCTTGCTAGTCTTTGTAAATACAACCATCTTTTTTCAACTTTCCCATGAACAAAACTTTTCCTCCAACCAGTGATTCTTACATTGCTCAAGACCAAAACATCTGCTCTGGTGAGATGAAATTATGTCAAGGAAGATGAAGTCCACATCTCCAGGAGATAAATCACTCACTACACTTCAATATAGGAACAGGTTTCTGAGGACATTGTCAAAATTACATCATTCAGAGAATGTAAGAGTAATGGTGCAAAATTAGACCAAAGGTTCCCCTAGTTCAGTATCCTCTGTTCAGCAGTAGGAAAACATAAGTACTATTTTAGGAAGGACTATGAAAAGCAAGATAAATTCTGAATGATCTTTTCCTGAAATAATCTTGTAGCTTCAAGTTAGGTAATAGCTTTAAAGAACTGACATAAGGTGTGAACGTACAGCATCATGTTCAGTAGCCATAAATGTATTTCTCCTCAGAATTTGTTCAGGTTGGTTTTGACGTCTATTCTGATCTTGGCCTCCACAAAAGCCTGTGGTGCTGACTTTCAATTATGTGCTGTAAGGAAAAGTGCTGTTTTGAGTTTGTATTAAAGCAAATTTATTAGAGCATAAAAGGGTGTCCTTTATTTCCTGTGTTGCAAGAAATAATGAGTAGTTATTTCCTATAAACTTTCTGTGCTCCACATGTCTTCTATAGATCCAGATAACATCTACTGCCTTTTTTTTTTTTTTTTGCCAAGCTAATGAAACCATTGAGTACTTCCTCATGTATAAACCACTCTATAATTTAAAATTACACTTGCACTCCCTCTCTGTAGTCTTTCTAGTTCTTTGCAGTAGTAGAGGTTGAAAATGCACCAGAAATTTATGCAGTAGTATGATGATAGTTTCTGTCCTATTTTCTTTTCTTAGTAACTCTTAAAATTTCCTTTGACTTTTTTATCTCTGTGCAATACTGAGCTGATATTTTGTGATGTGGACACCTAGAAATTAACATTATTATTAGACTAAATATTATGAACAAAGGAAAAGGTGGAAGATTAGAGACGAAAAAGAAACCACTGTAGGAAAGGTATCAAGAGAAGAGATTATTACGACAGGGAGTAACAGGAAGAACATAAGAACAGTAACAGGAAGAAATTACTTTCACAACATTTTATCTTTAAATACCTGATAGGGTGACTAAATTAGCTGTTTTTACTTCTGTAATGAGGTTTGAATTTTTCTTGATGCTTAATGAATGAAAAGAAGTCTGAAGCATATTTTACTGGGAAAGTGATATACAAGCAATGAAGAGCCCAAGTGAGCAAAATCGTAATGTTTTCTAAACTACCAACACCAAGCAGTGAAATGTACATATTTAAATATTTCAGAGATGCTCATTAATTTAGTATAAAACCCCCCCACTTCCCCCACTTCACCAGGGCAGGTCTCCGGAGACAAGTTGAGAAAGAAAAAAAAACCAAACATATGCAAACCAAGTATTTCAGATTAAAAATTAAGCTTTGAAAGAATACATTTCAACCACTCAGTGCTGGACCCACAACATCACCCATGCAAATGCTGAATTTTGAAGCAGATCAGCCCTTTTCCTTACTGTCTGGAACATGCCTTTCCTGTCTTGCTGGAACCTTCAAAAGTAAATGGTTTGAGGGTCTCTCTTTTGATTATGGCCAGTGCTCAAATTTTTCTCCTATGAATCTGACACTCTCATTCTCCTTACTGATTTGTGTAAATTCTAAAATGTCTCCTTAGGAAATGGGAAAATGGTCTCTACACTGAACTGGAATACTAGAGCAGAAGAGAAGGATTTTTGCCACAAATGTGGAATTAGCCTTTACAGGCTCTTAGCTATTTTATCAATAGCACACATCTCAGAACACACATGATGTGCCACCTAGATTTATAGGGAACACAGATATGTAAACAAAACTGAATTTGGACCTTTTCTTCTCAAACCTGTTGTGGATGAAACAAGATGCAGCAGACAAAATAGGAAGAATAGGAAGGCTTCAGGCAGAAGAACAGAAATAATGCTAGGAAAGTGTTGGAAAGAGAAAGAAAAGCAAACACTGACCAGGCAACTCCTAAAAGAGGCTTTCCAGAGACAAATACAAGTTTAAGCAAAACAAACTACTGTGCAGAACTCAAACAGTTCGATGCTGTCCAGTGCATCAGTCTAAATGAAGGCAGCGCTACTTGATGGATGACAGTGGACTCCACAGCCCTTGACATCTTTGGAGAAGAGAACTGAAATGGCAGGAAAATATCCTTCTGAACATGGGTGTTATCTCTGGTATTGATCTTCCTTGTTTACTTTTGTAGCTGGCTTTGTAGCTTCTGCATACTTAAAAATCCCTAAGAATTCTTTTGCTGACTTCTAAGAATTCATCAGGTCAGAGGGAAAAGTTGGAAGTTTGGACATAAAATTTAGAATTAAGCAGCTACAAATGTGCAGCAAATGAAAAATTTAGACTTTGGGCAAAATGTTAACTAAAATACCTACTACCTATCATTTTGTAATTATATCATTTCTTTATATTGTTTTAACTACAACTACTCTGCACTGAGACAGACCCTAAAATACAAAGTGATTTCAATCCCAAACATTGTTAACTTATCTTTTTCAGCATTTCATAAAAATCACAATCTCCTTTGGGATTTTTCCACCCAGCAGATCCTGACAGGATAGAGCATGGCCATTGGAATAATATGTTTGTCAAGTGTAGCCTGGTTCTCATTTAGAAACAAAACAAAATAGCAAGCCATTGTCTTAATTTGGCACAAAACCTAAATAAATAATTTCAGAGATTCAAGAATTATTTTTCTGGTTTTCCACTCATGTTTTTATTTTGAAGTTCTTTGTTTTCTTTTCAGTGCAAATCTAAACACAGAAATTCTGGAACTAATCCCCTTCTTCCCCCAGTAATTCTGGTCTACGTTTTCAAGACTAGGAGGAAGGGGCAAAACAGAGATCAGCCAAACTTTTAGATGCTTACATGAATTAAACTACCAAGACTTTAAAGTTGTGCCAGTGTGAAGGATTTGGACTTCTCTGCTATTCTTTTTTTTTTTTTTTTTTTTTTTTTTTTTTTTTTTTTTTTTTTTTTTTTTTTTTTTTTTTTTTTTTTTTTTGTCAGCTTTTCTTCTTGTTGTTATATTGTCTTGAAGAAAGATAAACAAAGGCAAGACAAGTATGAATTTCAGGGCACTTCCTGAGGAGCTTTGTGTTCAAACTTGCATCCTGTGCATCATCAAGAAACTGTTTTCCACTTCCACATGTCTGAGTCTGTTAATCCACCCACATTGCAGTCCTATAAGATCATCCACATTTATGTCACTCAAAATTCTACTGCTTCCAGTAATGTGTCGATCACGTTTACTCCCTGTCTACCCTGGGTAGCTGTCAATCTGTTACCAGGGCAGAATCACTTTCACTTACTCTGAGAATTTATGCCTTTCATCACGACTGTAGGACAGAAATATCCTTTGCTAATAACAGGTGTTAGCAGTGTAGAGTCATGCAATGGTCTGGGTTGGAAGGGTCCTTGCCCTGACATACTCAAGGGTTATTTACCATTGCTTCAATTGCATTTTATTTCTCATCATCCCCCTTTAAAGCAAGTTACTTTCATTGTAGCATAGAAAAAAAAGCCTTATTTCCCTGTTCAACTGCTGTGAGCAGTGCACTGATAAACCCTATCTATTTAAACAATTGGTGGCTTGCTGTAGATTTTAAATCTTTTCTGTAAACAGAGATAAACATCTCAAATACTACATGCCTGGATACTAGTTGTGTGTGTCATCAACCAGTACATAAGCAGAGAAACCTGCCAGAGGGCAGTTAACTAGAATTTCACTCTATGAAAATAGACACAAATTGACTGACTTCAGTGGGTCAATACCCCCTCATTCACATGAAGACTTGGCCTACAATTTCAACAGAGTTAAGAGATATCAGATCTGTCTCTGCATGACTAGATATACTTCACTGACATGTGATGAAGCTTCCTTATCAGGTAGGAATTTCCTAATAAAGACTATATTCCCTTCCTTAGCTACTGGAGATGCTCTGGGTGTGATTACACGGTGTCTTCTACTCCAGATATGTCTAGCCCTTTCATAGTCAATTACACAATAGTTCAGTGCAGCTCATTTAATTTAATTATATAGGGTATTAACACAAAGGATATGATAAAACAGAAGGCATTAATTAGAAGCACTGTCAACAGCAGCAACTTTCAACTGGATCAAAGACAGCCATCTTTTAACCCACTTAGCTTTTCAATAACAGCTATGGAAAAGCATTCTATATTTTTTGGATTCTTTTTAAGCATGAAAGATGCCCTTTAGTTGATCAGGCCTACTAAATAGGTCCCCCTTTTGTTTTAAAGGTGAACAGAGAAGCCTGTGAGTGGTCACTGAAAGGTGCTGTCGTCTTGCTCTAACACCACAAAGGAGGATCAGCTGGTGTTACAGTAGAAGCATTGGTGATATTACTACAGGCTGCAGGGGAAACATCCTACTCCTCCTGATCTCTTGTTGCAGAGGAGAGAAAGAAACAGACAATATTTTTGTCTGTGTTGAATATCTGTGTCCCATCATGTGAATTTCTTGTGGCTACACATGCAATCATCTCCTGTCTTAAGCATTTTACAACATTGGCATTTGGCCCAACTGGTTCATTGCACACCGATACCAGTCAAATACATTGCAATTTGCAACTACCTTGCCCTTTTTCCTTCTCTCACAACTTAAAATGGATGAAATTATATCCTCATAACAATCAGAGCGACTTGTGTATGAACGTTCATTGTGTCATTTATCATTTCTGTATTTCTTTCTTGTCATAGTGTTCAGTGAAGGTGAGCAGAAGGCTTCCACTCCCACAATATCATCATCAAGCTGTTCTGCCAGAAGCTCTGCAGATGAAAGGCCACTGGTGGTTAACAATGCTGTCAGTGGTGCCTAGAGCAAACAGACCTCTTTGCTTGTCCATAGGCATCTTTTACCTTTACACTTTCCAGCTTCTCATGTTCAAAATCTTGTCACTACATTACATATTAAAAAGTAGAGAACAATTCACAAAGTGTGGTTCATGAAACCCAGCCTCTAGAGACATCCAGTACACCATGGAGGCCATTTTCCAAAGATAATGAAGACTGGTTTGGAAAGGATGTGTAGCAGGGGAACTTTTTTTGGAAGTAGACAGTCATAGGGAGAGAGGAATACAAGACAGAAAAATAGAATCAAGCATCAGAGCCAACTAACAGGAAAGGGGATTTAAGGCCAGGATGTCTGAAAGGAAAATTCTTATGTTTACTGAGAATAAATTATTGTTAATATTTTTAAGATCAGTTTTGCACAGTACACAATGGAAGCAGTCCCTGAAACTGAGTTTTCTGTGTATGGATTTTTAACAGCTGACATGAGCTTTAAATATCTTTTTATGTAGGAGCAGTTCAACTTCTCCCCAATATGTTCTGTTCCTTCCTTCCTTCCTTCTACTTCACTGCGAAATCACTCATCTTCTTTGAGGACAGTCCACCTCTGCCTCCTGCTGCCTTATCTGCTGCACCTCCAACCAAAGTCCTCTGGAACATCATCGCTGATGTCACCAGCAGATGAATTAGATAATAAATTAAGGCATGGGGTGAAAGAAGTATTTGTAATGGGAACTAGTTAACTATCAAGAGACCAGGAGCCTATTTTCACGGCAAAATGAACGCTTGTTTCCTTAGAGATGAAAAATTAGGAGGAGTCAGATGAAGGAAATCTCAGTGATTAGAAAGTGAATTGCATTTAGAATGCATTTTTAAGGCATTCAGTGAGATTTCAGTAACTTTACATTCATAATGAAAACATGAAATTGAAAGTATGAAACTGAAGGCTTAGCTTAGCTGTAAAATCGGTTTTAGGTATGCATACAGGAAATTTATACAGAAGAAAAAATTCCTATTGAATTTTATTCCTTTCCTCTGACTATAAAAACATAGCAGAATGTGTTACTATTAATTGCACATATAAAGCAGGCTGTAAATTTCTTTCCAAAAAGTCTGTGAAAAAACTGTGGGCGGAGGTGGTGGTGCTGCAATGACAAAAAGGTTCATTTTTACTCCTGTTAATGCAATAAGTCACCACAAAAGCTGCTGCAGTAAAAACCAGTTAAAGAACAAAAAAATGGGAAAAGCTGAACTATACATAGCACTGCAGTCTCCTTGCATTTATCCTGAAGAGAGAAATAATCTATCACATAAGAAAGCCTTCAATAAATTGAATTGAATGCAGAAAATTGTCACTCTGTTCTATATATTGCTGCTTATCTCAGTTATTATCAATTTGACTGTATCACATACAGATTCCTGCCCTCACCCCACAAGAAAAGCATAGAACAGAATCTAGCCAGAGCAAGGCATTCAACATACACAACCTAACAAATTAATAAAAAAGTGGAGTACTAACAAGTCATCTGCATCAATTATACTTCTCTTTGTACATCTCCCATACCCCAAATTTTACATGTTGCCATTACGTGGTATTAATTGCAAACTGGATCATCAATCTCCTATACTACCAATTATATCATCAGAACCTAGAAAACAAACAGCACCGCATCTATCTGCTATATACACATTCACTTAGCAATAAGCTTGACTAAATCATGACATCGTCTTCTTCAAACTGTTACTGTCATTTTGGTGGAGATTATGACCAGTACATTTGAACCTTACAAAACAAAATAAAGAGTTTTCATATGCTTCAGTGTGAAGCCAGCTCATTAGCTTAATGAGGTGATGGTGTTTTGAATCAATTTAGATGACTTACGAATATCCACACTTGAAAAGGTGTTTTTGTGTTACCAGAAATAGTGAGATATAATATATTTTAAAATTATTATCATTCTCTAATGTTAGAACTTTTTGGCAGGTTGTTATAAATTAGGCTATTGGTCTTGATTTTCAATCCTGATCTTCACTAAACCACTTCTGTGTACGTTTTGTTTTTGATTACCACTGTGGTAGGAAAGCAAGAATTCTAGGAAAAAAGCCAGTGATGAGGAAAGCAATTTATTTAAATAATGACTTGTACTGTGGTAGCACTTAGAGATTCCTATGAGGTCTTCATTTTGCTATGAGACGTAATTTAAAAATCCGTCTTTGAAAAGCAAAATTTTGTTTTGTGAGAAGGCAACAGGCAAATCGTGAGGAGAGGAAGGGAGCAAGCGTCACGATTTTGATTAGATTCATGAACAGCAGAATTGTCTGTGGCTGCCTGAACAGTTCTTGTCTGAGTTGCAGCTTACTGATATGTACCTAATTTCATTGCTAGGAAAAACAACAGTACAAACAAGAATACTTCTATTTCAACCAGGTTTTCTGTGCTGACAAAATGGTGGAAAACCAGCATTGCTCTCATTTAAAGTCATTCTAGCTCTGCAAATGCAGCCCCCAATGCCACGCTTTCTTGTGCAGTCTGATAACTGCCATGTGAATTTCCTTACAAACATGATCTCAGAACCTCAGCTATATCCCTTAAGAAAAGAGAAAAGGTATAATTCACTTTTTAATAAGCAGCAGCCACCTGAAATTGGCACAAGCTGCTTAGCTCCAGATAAAGCTACAGCTACAGTTAAACCACAGTTAAAACCTCAAAGAGAGAATGGATGAGAATCAGGAGTGCCTCCAAAAAACCTACAGATTTAATTGACTCTCCTGATACACTGTAAGCAAGGTATGATTATGGTCATAGGAAAATTAAGTAATCTTTATTTTGTTTTCTAGATCTTTCTGTTCTTTGAAAACTAAATTAATTTTGTTGCTCACATTTCCCACGTTGGAGGTTTGCTACCTGTGGTGCATTGCAGTAAAATTCAAGGCTGGCCTCTTTAACAAAACAGAAAATGGGTTATGAACGAAATAGTTATAGTTCCGGGGATAACTATTAAAACAGATCTAGCAGCTTACTTTTGTTTTTCTCTGGCACCAGCTGCCACTAGAAAGTCTCCAGACACAAGTTGCCCTGCCTTGAATTACCCATAGCACATTGAATTTTACCTTTTTTTAAACTGTCTTGCCCTTAAAGAAAACCCACCATGAGCACTGAAGACAGTCCCCCAGATGTGATACAGAGATAACATTTTTTTGATCAGTGATGACTAAAGGGGAGACTTCTCTGCCTCTTAAGATGCTGCTTAACCCAGCATCTTCAGCAGCTGCTCTGTAAAACAGAGCCCTGAGTTTGCCAGTAGGCGTCTCTTTGAAGAGCAGAATAGCCCTAAAGCATGGGCCTTGGAATAGAGCTGCAGTGAAAAGTTATTCCTTCGGCTGCATTTAGAAATTTTTTTCATGTACCAATACATTAAAGAAGTAATTCTGTGTTTGAATATCAGATTTTTACCCACTGCAATTCAGACTTGAAGCCTTTCCTGTAATATTCTGCTCAGATTCAGATGAATTATGGTAGTAAGACTACTGGCCTGGTCTTCCAAGCTTTCTCCTAGAACACACAAGTTTGATGCTACAAGTACTGCTTTCTTCAAGGTGGGCAGTGACAGTAAGATTTTCTTTTCATCTTCAAAATGTCCAGAGCAACTTGACTTGTCTCCGCCTTAAACCAGATTCAGCTACTGAAACTTGTAGTCAAAATAAAACCACTGTCCTACCTTCTCCTTGATGTAGTTATACTCTGGTGTTCTTTTTTCTCTCAAAAGGTGCTATGGATTTGTTGAAAATTTTGGCTTTATTGGGACATTAGTGAGATCTGAGTATGCATTTTTTTCTTAATTAATTTTCCCAGCCCGTGAGACATGAAGGATGCTTGAAGATGACAAGCATCAAATTCATTGACCCTTGTCTAAGATCCACCAAAGCTTCTCACAGCCCTACGAACAAAAAACCCTCAACTCTGAGACACTCAGACCCTGACTATAACACTGTACTGCAGTAGTGCAGCAAAAAGAGTACTGAATAAAGCAAAATTATACTGCTTTTAGCTTTCTTGTATCTCCTTGCTGGCAGCCAGCCTATTTCTAAGCTCTGTCACAGTAATTTCTGAGTTAGTTTTCCCTGATGTCAGAGTAGCAGCTGAGCAATTAATTCTTCTTTATTTCATTTTGAAAATGTAAAAAGATGAGTAGCAAAATCTTCAACTACATTATAGGCAGATTTTGCAAGAAAAATTGTCAGATCTATTTCTCTTTATATAAAACACAATGTATTTATTCTGAGGTGGAGCAAAGAAAGCAAAAAATAAGTGTTTTTTAAACATTAACTCCCTGACAGTGTAAATGCTGCTCTGCAACTTGTACTATGAAGCATTTTAAATAATTTCCAGGTACCTCTGAGAGACAAAACTGAAAATAACTGTTTAAACATCCAAATACTTCCATCATCAGTGTTGGAACTAAGGATGCATTTTCAGATCACATCCCCAGCACTGTGCTTCTTTGAGAAAGACTCTCCTCAGTTACACCTTCTTGTTCATAATATAAAAAACAGCAATACTTAACAGCTAAAGACAGAGCCAAGCCTTCCTTTAATTTTAACAGGTCTGTTAAATGCAGAGATCTAGTCTGCAGAGAGTGTTTGTTCAGCCTGCTGACTTCCTGTGGGTGTTTGGGGATCTGCAGCAGGATGCAATGCAGGGTGCCCTCAGCTGCAGCCAGGGCTGCGCTGCACAGACAAGCTTGTGAGGATGCAGAAGTGGCAGTGCCACATCCACAGATGGCTGACGCAGGGCTAAAGAGCCCTGCTCTTTCCATGCCACCTCCTATTTCACAGCTCTGTCTATTTTGGCTGCTAGCCAGGCATAAGGAAGCAATTATAGCAGTGCATAAAATCCAAATGTGATGTTTGTCTCTGTAATCTCTATCTTTGCTTACTGAATTCTTGCTACACAAATGGCTGGCCACTAGAACAGACCTGACTGCTAAAATATATTTGACATCATAGAATATGGCAAGTCACCACTAGCTAAGGATCTTGCAGTCGCAGAAAGATCATTGAACACAGATAAATCCTGTTCTCTCTTTTTTTTTCCACGCCCAGTGAAAAAGGGCTGGTATTAGGGTTGCATGAACAATTTTCCCCTGCTGTTTCTGCATGCAGAACAAAAGTACTTTCTGATCCAAACCAAGTTTCTTAAAAAAAAAAAAAAGAAAGAAAAAGGAAAAAAAAGAGAAAAAAAAGTTCAATTCAAACCAAAATTCTTTTTTTCTTTTTCTGGGCATCTTTAACCAAAATTAAAGCAAAGGTAAGGAACTACTATGAACCTTAACAAATGTGTTCACTTAAGCATTCATGACTAAAACACAGTTCATGACATAACTACAGTTATCCCACTTCCCAGATTTGTGTCAGGCAATTCACCCCCAGTTTTTGGCTCAGTGAATATTTCAATTGTCCCATGCAAAGTAGAAAAGTCAAACTAGGATATTTCTGAAGCATATTTGTATGCTACTCTCATAGACCCTCTTCCTCATATCTACGACTCCCTTGTGGATTTGGTAGGTCTCCTTAGGAAAGAAAAGGAATTTTCTTTTCTGGGATGATCCTGCGTGAAAATGGAAAACACTTTCCTTCAAATTCCCTGCCCAGCAAATTCAATGTTAATTCTCAAGTTGTTTTGAAGAGATAAAATGAATTACTGAACAAAAAATCACCAAACCATTATCTCTGTACTCACTAGTGTTCTGGTTTGATTAATAAATGTTCTGGTTTGATTCAGAATCAGGCAGAAACACCAAATTTTGTGATGGTTTTTTGTGTTTACTCTCTTTTCTTTCTGTAAGACAGACTTTGGGAGGAAAAAGGCAAAACAGGTCCAACTTAAAAGGTTACAAAGATAGTTTTACTAACACACTCTAAAAGAAGAAACAGAGCCCAAACTACCATTTTCAGTCAGTTTCACTATCTAAACCTAATCTTCCATCACTTTGGAAGAAGAGTCTCTCTTGATATTTCATGAATTTTCCCCACTGCTTTCCCGTGGGTCTCAACTCTCACAAAGAGAGGTACCCAAGAATTTGCCTTTGTGAAGTCCCTCCCATTAGCAGCTTTCCCAACACTGCATATGGGCTATGCCTGCTTATTTAGGGTACCATTTAAGGATTCCTCTTCTAGTATTAAGTAAAGATTCTCTTCTGCTGTCTCCAAAATCATCTGCATCTCAAAAGCTGGAGATCCCCCTTTTTCCCTAGGAGCAAAGGGCTTATCAATGGATTGCTCTCAACTAGAGCCCTTCATCCCCCCAAACAGCATTCCTATGTTACAGGAAATAGTCCGTTCTCCATGGTTTCCACAAGAGACGTCCAACCAAAAATGGCAAACTCCTCAATCCCTCCTTCCAATAATCTCTATCAGTCCTTTTGCTGACTTTGATCATTCTGTCTCTCTCTTCCCATGTTCTTTCTTCTCTCTTTCAGGGAAAGGGTTGGAATTCTGCAGGCTTCAGTTTGCCCAAGTCCTCTCTCCCTCGCCTGCAGTTTATGGTGTCAGATTTGAAGGCTGAGCAGAGCTCGGGGCGGCTGGGCAGTCAGGGTTCATAAATGCCTCTAAATGTCTCTTGCCCACCCCTGGGTTTTCATGGGGTGAGCCCAGCCCGCAGCTGCCACTGGAGAACACAGACTCCCCCTCCCCTGCTGGGGGAAGGGCTCAGGGCCATGGCCGGGCCTCGGGCCAGCTCCTCGCACCCGATCCGGGCTGGGGACACATTCTCATCCCGTACCCCGGCCCCCTGCAAGAAGAGAGCTGAGACTGCCTCACCTCCTTCAAGGCCAGAAGGAAAGAGAGCAACTTGGACCCACCTAGAATTTTATATGGTGTAATAAACGCCAATCACTCGCTTTTGGGATTTTTTGAAATTTAATAAAAATAAAAAAATTGATTATATAAAAAATTAGTAATACAAATGCAATAATAAAGGTTAAACAATTTAGAGTAGGACAAGCTATGAGACAATAATAACAAAGAGAGCAGCTGGCTGGGCTTCCTCCTTTCTAGACAAAAGCCAGCCAAGAGAAAGGCAAAGGCTAGAGAGAAATCTTTCCCTTTTTGAGCACCACCTTCATAATTATGCATACTTTATTTAAAACAAGAAAATTTGCCTGGTATTTGTCAAAAAACTTTCTGGTAATCCCCAGGCGCCTTTGAGTCTAAGTCAAACTTGAAGAGTTTTTTTCTGTTGATAAGGACACCATAAATCCCTCTCTCTCTGGAAAATTTAGGGATTTCTGTAATTGCTATCTCTGTGTGAAGAATTTCCTGGTTATCTTCTCTTTCTCTTGAGCTAAAAAGAATCTCACACACATTTTATTTTTGATTACTACAACTTAATGTTAATTTCAAAACTACATTCACTATGTTATTCAAATGTTAATACAGCATAACTTTTCAATCTAGCATAATACATATAGTAAATATTTGCATAGAGCCATATAATGTGCCTTTTTTACATATGGGTATTCCTCAAAGTTACATCTAGCTCCCTCAATGGTCCAACAATACATCAGTATTCAAAAATGGACTTTGATAGGTGCTTGTCAGAAAAACAACCCCCAGGTCCTAACAGGAAACTACATCCACTTTAACTAAAATCCAAACTGTGTCAGCCTATAACAACTAGACAAAAAGAGGAAAAGTACCCAGGAACTAACATTTGTAGTGTATACTGTCAGTAAGATTAATTTTATGACCTGTAGGAAAAACTGTAATTTATGCCAGCAGGCATCCAGCTTTGTGTTCAAATAGCAAGCTGATTGTAAGAAGTCATTTTTATTCCCAGTTACAAGATAAGTGAGTTATGGCAGGCTTCTCCTGTCCATCACAATACCATCTACACCTTGTGGTTGGTTTCAGCTATTGCTCCTCTCTCAGGTCAGTGTATGACCCTTTCTTACCCCTGTAGATCATGGTCACTAACTTCTGCTTTATTTGACCACGTGGATGCTCATGTTTTCTTAGCACCTGTGATATGCACATCAGCCTCCAGTGTTAACCACACTCTCATGAGGACTGTGTTTCTGTTCAGCTTGAAGAGGTGTGAACAACTGATTTGTCATTTATTACCTCAGAACTGGAGCCTTATTGTTAGAGTTTCTAACCCTTGACTACTAGAAAGCTTTGAATAGTTAGGTGGCTGATTTGGTGGGTAATTTGGGCAGGAAGGTACTTAGGCAATCCAGGGAATCTTGCTTTCCACCCTTGTCTGTGAATAAAGACATTGGCAATGACTTTGACTGTTTCATTGACACATCATGCATCACTGAAGAACTTCACTATATTACAGTGTGGAGGTATCCTAGGGTGACTTTACGATGCTTGTATCCCCAGTTGTCTGTTCTGTTTATGTTGGATATTGTGTTCTGTACCTTTAAGACAGGTTCTGAGCGCAAAGGGGGAGAAAGAGAAGCTCCAAGTTTGTTTTCAGAAACTGCACTCACTCCTCCACATTCTGCTCCTGGACTGTGTTGTCTGCAGGATGGACGGACAGCGTGAGAGAGCTCTCCTTTGCTTTTAGTTGGTTTTAGCTAGCTGAGGCAGAGAAGTTCCCTGGTGCCGAGGTCGTTTAACGGGTGAGCAATCTCTTAAGGTCTTACAACATTTTAGTATCTAAGCAAAGTGGTTTATTACATAAAAGCATGTATCTGAAGATGTGGAGTTCTAAAAGCAGCCTTACAATACAACCAGTTATAAACATAAACAAGCAAAGTCCAAATAAAACAATAACCAAAACATAGAAATCTTACACAAAGTTCTAATGAAACAGCAAGCAAATCATAGAATTCCTAACAAGCAAAACTCTAGTAAGACTATAAGCAAGCATAAATCTGACATTACAGCCTCCCGGTAAATCAGCCTCCTTTCTCCTGACCCCAAGCAGGATTTTTCCACCCGGGGGGTCACAACAACAGAAAGCGATCACAAGATCACAGATCCCAGACAGGGGTCCCAGCCACGGGGATCACAATAACAGAGAAGGGTCCCGAGGTCCAAAACCCACACAGAGTCCCCATCACAGGGTCACGATGACAGGGAGGGATCCCAAACTGCACAGAGTTCCCGTCCGGGGGGTCACAGGGACAGGGAGGGGTCCCGGGATCCCAAACCCACACAGTTCCCAGTTACAGGGATCACAGAGACAGGAAGGAGGTCCTGGGGTCCCAAACCCACACAGTTCCCGGTTACAGGGATCGCAGAGGCAAGGAGTGGTCCCCGGGGTCCCGAACCCACACAGACTCCCCTGCAGCCCCGAGCAGAGTCCCGGGGCATCTGCCGCAGGGGGAAAGGGAAGGGACAGGATCGCAGGGGCAAGGGGAGGTCCCGGGGTCCCGAACCCTCACAGGGGGAAGGGACAGGACCCCAGGGCCCAGATCCCAGGCAATAGATGGCACCTTTAAAATCCCATTCAGCTCCCTGGCAGGACTCCTTCCTCAGGCTGCCGAAAGTGGAGGTTGGATCGGTAGATCGGATGATCCATCGATCGATCGACCGATACCGATACCTTCACTTCCAACCCAGAGGCTTTTTATGCCAAATTACAAAATGCATATTCATATATTTTATCTACAGACTGACCGATGTAGGTACAATTCTAAAGTTCGTAAAACTACGAAAAACAGCATCAAAACCTACACACATAACATATCTATTAATGTAAAACTCTATCTTACTAGCATAACGTTCTGTCTTGCTGTGCATGAAATTCATACTAAAATTATAAACAGTACTCTACTCTATTTTTGTTGTGTCTAAACTCTATCACTAGGCCTGAAGCTGTGTCCTTCTACACTGACAACTAGGACTTAGGGCATGTAAAACTTAAAGCTGAGGGTTAGATTTCTACTTTATGCATCTAAAGCTTTATATATTCTGATTTTTCTAAAGGCTCGAATTCCATCTCTGTACTTCTCATTTTCTGAGGAGGATCCATGGAAACATGGACTCCAACACCCTGGAGTGGTTTTTTTTCCCTTTCCTTTTTCTTGAAACTATTCCAACCTGCTCTGGACTGAAAACCCAGAAGAGCACTGGGGTCTCACAGCTGTGGCCCACCGAGGCCTGGGCCTCGGCATTTTCCAGTGCCAGAGGGACTGATAAGAGCCTGGATGAGCTAAGCTGCAACCCACAGCTGGGTTGTAGCTCAGCTGTGAGCTGACCTCAATTTTGCCATCTCACTTCAGAACGGAGAGAAGTTTTATTGTTTAATATTATTTGTCTTTTGTGCTTGTGAACACTTTGCTTGTTGAATAAAGTTTTTTCCACTTTCATCTAAGGAAACTTTTTTCCTGGTCATTTGAGGGAGGGGCAGCTTGGGTTTGCTTTCTAGAGGGACCCCATTCAGAGGTTTCCTCTCAAATTTGCCCTAAACCAGGGCAGGAGGGTTTGTGTTTTCATTTGTTCAGCCCATGGCAGCCAACTCTGGACACTTCAGAAGCTGCCAGGAGACTTTGCTGAAGCCCCATAGCACCTGCAATAATTGCAAGGGCTGTTTGAGCATGGGGCCTGCCTTTGGGGCCCACATGGGAGCAGCACTCAAGCAGGAGGTGATGGCAACATAGCAGTTCAAGGGAAGGAGGCAGCACTGGGAGGCCTTTGCCCAGAAAAGGGAGGGCCCTGCATGGGGAGGATGGCAGAGTGTTATTTAAAACACTTTCACACTCCTGGCTTGTGATAGACAAACAAACCTGTGCTTCTCACAAGTGAGGAACATGTGAGTGTACTTGAATGTACAAGCATCTGAAGCTTCACGTGCAGAGGGAGGCTGAGAACAGCTATCTCTAAGCCTGCTGTGAGCAGAGGGTAAGGCTCTGAACCCCTTTTGGTCACAAAGCAGGTCTTACCCAGCTCCTCCTGATACCTCTGGCTTAAGAGACCTTTTCTAATGAGAGAGACAAGTGGAAGCTCCTGCATCCCTTTGAAACAACTTCTCTCTGTTATTTGCTTCCCATTTCAAGAAGAGGATATTGCTTGAATATTTTTAAGTAATTAGATTTTTTTTTCCTGATAACACAAAATACACCTCTCCCCTGCCTGGTTCTATACCACACATTCTTTTAACAACAGTCACGCTCACTTCTACAAACACTAATTTTTTACTTTGCTTTTAGAGCCTATAACTGCTTTCCAATGTTCCGCTTTACAGGCTTGTGCTTGTGCCTTTAACTGAAACTGAACACACTTCATTTTGATAGCCCACTAATCATCCACTGCAGCACTGTCTCCTGAGTCCCAAAGAGATAATAACACTTCTTGTGTATTGGTTTATGTTGAATATACTTTGCCAAAATTAAATTCCTGCCAAACCACAGAATTTGTAAGAATTACCAGTATTCTTGTAAAGGCAAGGGATTATCTTGGCTTTTTTGTTTGTTTTTCATAACATATATAGCTTTGCATGTGGAGGTCCTTTTGTGTGGACTCTACCTTTTCCCTTTTCTCCAGTACCTTTTCTTACAGCACTTTGAACTTTCTTAAGAGAATGCCCAACCTTTTCTTAGCAATTTTATAATTGCCACTAATTTTATAACTACCTGTTGCACACTAAAAGTGTATCAGAGCAGTTTTTTCTCCACAGATGTACATTTGAACCTGTCTAGGCCTCTCTCTCAACCCAAATAAAATCTACATCTCAAGGACACCGATCCATAAGCTGCTGTACGGGCTACCAAACTTCTCTTTTTAACCATTTACTTTGGTTCTCTGCTTTTTCTTTGCCTTGAAACTTTATCACTGCCTGATTTTTCATGAAGGACATCAAGAGGTAGGCAAAAATATGGATTGCCTCCTCAAACCATTTGCAACACACTCTCAGATCTCCCAGACTTTCCATTTTTGTGCAAATATAATACCTTTCAGATTTCTTGTACATGGTTTCATAACTGAGTTTTACTATTTGAGTTGAAACTATTTAATACAACTACTGCTTCAAACCCAGCTATTGTCAGAAAATGAAGATCTATTCTGATCACCTTCCATTTCTGGCATCCATTCCTTGCAGCAACAAAGTTCTGTTTCAATTCTTTCTAACTGTCTTCCATAATTCTAGGGGGAAAAAAAGAATAATCGTCTCACATGAGGCTTTAGTGGTGTCATTTTGCCATTTGGGGAAATCTTAAATTTCACTTAACTCCTAGTACTATTGTAATTCGGCTGTCATTTAACATCTAATACAGATCTGCTTCATTGAATCTCTGATTAGAATTGCATACCCTGAGCTGCTGCACAAGGAAGGTGACCTAATTGTTCCAAGTGGCTGGGCCAGTGCTTCTTCACTAAAACTATCAGGGCTAGAAGGCAGCAGAAAGAATGGCAGAATACACTGCCATTCCCTCTCCCCTGTCCACATTTCGAGTCATACAAAACAAATGCACTGAGCCCTAATACTTGAGTTTTGTGCACTGATTAAAACACACCTTTTTTATTTCTGAGATCTGCAGAAAAACCAAGTGAGTGATAGTTAAACTCCTCCAGGTGCCCCTTCCCTCTGCAATCCTGCCATGGAAGCCTAAAACTAGATGCCTAAGTATTTATACAAAAGCAGGAATAAATGGACCATGACTTTTCAAGAGTGCCTGGCAGTCACTAGCTCACCCTGGTGCAGTGTGAATGCCATGATCAGCTCTGCAGTGCAAGTCTCAGGCTGTATCTCCGAGTTGGGCATGGTACAACCTAAAATGTCCTGCACAATCTTGTCCCTTGGATACTGAGATCACAGTACACCCTGGCTCCTTCCTGCCTGGGCATATCAAAAGGACCACACACATGTTCTCATCTAAACACGCAGCTTGGGCAAGGGTTTTGGCTTTCAAAGCAGGGCAAATGATGCTGTGGAGCCCACTTGCCTCAGCTTTAACAGAATTACTGAGTTCAAGCATTGCCAGCACTCTTGAAAGCCAAAGAGTCTCTTGAAAATCCACAGAAGAATTTCGCACCCCAACTTCCAAGTACTTATCCTTTAATAACCTTGATGTTTTCTCAGTAGGCCTGCACTCCTTCTTGCAGAAGGTGACAGCTGCCACCTCCCTTAGAGGACAAAATTCAGGACAGTCCTCCACAAAAGCTGTAGCCAGCCCTTCACACACAATCTGCCTTTTAAAATTTTTTTTCAGGAGGTTTATAGAGCTTCACAGAATTGAACAAGCTTGTCTGATAGCATGTTTGCCTGCTTAACTGTCTTTGCTGTTCTCTAACATGAAAGGAAATGCATAGGGGGTGGGAGAAGGTGGAAGATGGAGGAGGAGATAAGAGGGAGACAAATTAAATGAAGGTGAATAAGCAAAGCCACTTTTCCTGATAACAGATGTTCTATAGGAAAGGTTTGGGTGGATAGGTCGGTAGATAGACTACAACATACTAGCGTAAGAACTAGAGTCCAGTGAAGATCTACAAGAGAAGAAAAGGATCAGCACCTATGACATTTTTCAGACAGAACTCTACTTTAAAGAAGATAAACTCATCCACCTCACTCCAGGTTCACCCCATGTATAAAAGCCAGAAGGCATTAGCTGGCATATATGTACAGTTACTTAACTGGAACACCTTTGGATGTGTTTTCTGCTGAAGCTGGAGCGTGCACATCCAGAGTGAAAACATCTAGCTAAATTTAATATGCTTAAAACTTTTTCAAAATGTGTAGATTTGTACAGTTATTTCATATCTTTCCATTGCTGGAGGGATATCATTGCCTCATCTTTGTGTAAGAGGTGGAAGATAAAGAAAAGAGAGAATTAAAACCCTTTCTCAAATAAGATGTCTGGCAGGACATTTGCAGTTATGGTTAAAGGACGTAACATCTCTATCTTTAAATCAGTTCATTAAGCAATTCAAATTCCTCACTGTATCAACTGTTCAGTATTACAAGCAATTACTACACTGGCCTTTCTATTACCTCAGAGCTCTATTTCTTTCAGCAATATAATTATTGAAGGCGAGATTTTTCTTCACTTGCACATTTTCAAATCAAAAAAAGAGAAAACTTTTTTTTTTTAATCCCTAGTCATCCTTGCTTGCTCTCCATTGTAATCTTTAATGGGATATGGCATATTGGGCTACTGGAGAAATTGCTTACAGAGACAATCTCTGAAAAAATCTAGCTTTCTGAAAGCAAGCTCCAGTTAGCAGTGCATGAAGAACAATGTGGCACTTGCCTGTAATGAAAGTAAATCAGCAATCAAGAGGAAATGGCAGTTCAGGTCTGTTCAAACTGCAGGTGCAGACTCACATGGCATCAGCTTGTACAGCCCAGAATTACATGGCAGCTATTAGAAGAAACTCCACAGGATCTCTTGTGATCTCCTGCATGACAAATTGAACTGTCTCCCCATACAGGAGTGTTTCTTATAATTTTAAAGAGGCCTTAATTTGAATATGAGCTCTAAGTCACATGCTTGGTACTTCTGTAGCCAGAGCACTCCATGAACACCACCAAACTGTGCCACAGAAGACGCAGCTTTGCTGTTGCAGTGATACATAAAGTGACAGGGGATATTCTGGGTTTGGAGATTCCCATGGAAGGTCTGAGACACTCTTTGAATTGGGGTCTTCTGAACATCAGTCATGACAAGCCTGTACCTCTTACAATACCTGTGTTGTCTCAGTTAAGAAAAAGTAACTGAGAGAACCTAGTAAGGGAGAGAAACCACATCAACAGATTTCCTATCATTTAAATGAAAGGAGGAAAAAATACTACCATATGCTATATGGCTTTTGGATTTCTGCAGATGGTACCTTCTGTTGCACAGTTGAAAAAAAAAAAAGGATTTTACTCACTTTTACACAGGTCCTACAAAATTTGTACACATCCCTTGTATGCCAAGTAGAAGTATGCTTACTCCTCTTTTTAATTTCCTTCACTTGCCCTGTATACCTACAGCTGTACATTGTGTTTTATTCTCTGTCATGGTGAGACAGCACAATGCCGTAGGGCAGCCTCTGGATTTATACACAGCTCTTTAGTCTTTGATGCAAGCAGCTTCTAATGATGCTTGCTGCGGCAGAGATTTCTGCACAGGCTGGAAATCTCTGCTACCTTTCCTTCTCCACATGGCTCTGAGCTTGCTAACAATCATGTTTAAGACTGTTTGGTGCCAGCAGCTAACTTCCAGGACTGCTCAGTGAGCATGCTGTATCTCTGTGGGATGAGTGGGTGGAATGTTTTCTACTGTTTTACTTTTTAGGGGAAAATAGAACTAATCTGGTGGTTTTAACAGTTGTGCTGTCACTGGTACGGACACAGTGAAGATGAATAAATTGTTCAGTCTTGACAAGAACTTCATCAGCAACAGCAAGATTGCTCATTAGATTTCACAGCATATACACTTCAACTACTTTTTGTGCATGTGTTACTGTCAGCTGATCATGATATTTCTTATATACACACAAACACACACACATCTTCTTTGACTTCGTTGTTTGATGTTTGTGGCTTAGTTTATAAACAAGGAGGAGCCTAAATCTTGCCATTTTACTTCACTGCTAATGCATAATACTCTGTACTCTGGCTGGAACTTAGTGTGTTGATGGGAGTTGTTCCATTAAAAACCACAACAGAAAAAACAGAAAAACAGTTCTAGCAAGAAGCTGCACAAAATAATTTTTACTTGTTGATTTTAGTTTATTATTTCTGCACTATGATGGATATTTTTTTCCATGCCAAGTGTTTCTGTAAATCACCTGTATTATGATATATCAAAACATTTACAATTTGATAGTTTGAATTAAAAGGAGTTACATATCATTAATTAGCAAAGATATATATTTTGCTCTTTCAGTAACGACCAGTCCTTTCACATATGCAAAGTTAGCCAGTGTTCAGGGCTAACTGTGGGGAGACAAAGAAATGTGCCATTTTACAAATGCTTTCAGTGAGGGCCATGGAATTATCTTCCCAAAGGACAGAACAAACATGTGAGGCATGAGATCTTCCTTAACATTGATATACTTATCAAAAAAAAAGTTTCAAGGCTATCGTCTAGAGGAGCAGCAGAATATATTTTCTTCAGGAGATAATAATAAAGCATATTCTGTGATCCTGTGGGTGCATAAAAATCCTGCAATGAATACTTTCACTGGAAAAACCACCTCTGAATGACTTTCACCTTCTCCTGGGATTCAGTTCACCTAATGTCTTTAAGCCAGTTACTAACACAGGGCATAAATGCCACTAAACTTTATAAGAGTTATTTTTCCTGAAGTTGCTATAAAGGTTCATTGCCCTCTTTCTGATATAAAAAAGAATTGAATCAGCTGTTATCCCTGTTATCTAACCAAGACTAGGAGATCTGTTTCTTTCAAAAGATCACAGGATGATGAATCATGAAGAGATGAGAGGCCTGTGTTCAGAAGATGCAGATAATTTGCAGTAATTTGATCATTTCAGCTTACTTTCTAGAGCGCTGATCATAAAACCCCACAGTAGTGAAACCCTGCAGGAACTTATTTTTCTCACTCTGAAGTACACAAGGAAAACCTTTTTCAGCAAATCAGGCACTGCATTGGAACACCATAATGGCAATACTGATTGCCATTGGTCCAACAGCTAATAAAAAATGCTTAATAAAGAGTTATTGTTATACAGATACTGGATTGCACCCCTGTGGAAATTATCTGTTTTGTTGATGAATTGGGTTGAAATTTCACTTTTTTCTTTTTTTCTTTTTTTTTTTTTCCAAATGCCATTGCAAGAAAGCTTGCTTATAGTTTTGCTGGACAGGAACTATTAGAATCAACCAATCCTCTGATCCTTTAAAAAATTATTGTCTGGGAACATCTTAATCCACTGTGAATGGATAAAATTTTCCATAGCTTGACAGTGGCATACTGATACTGAATAAGAAAAATCAACTTCAATAGTTACAAAATATTTTTGAAAGCATTCAAATTATAAAAAATAATGTGTTTTGCAGGAGTATTCTACCACTCTTGTTTCATGGTTGTGTTTGATTTATTTCTTACCATTCTCCCTGAGCTTGTGAGAGTTAAATAAAATTGCTAAGAGATTTCTGTCCTCTAAACTGTATTTTCAAATTTCCCATGGCAAAGAAACTCACTGTTCTCCTGGACATAAATTTTGTACAGTTCTGTCCTGGCTCAAATGTAATGAAGCCATCAGGATCTTCCTGACTGTAACTAAGTTACAACAAGAAAAGCCTCTATTCTCTGTAAACACAGACCATTTAGCAGAAGAATAAGACAGTCTAATCCATGGCAATTTAGCAGTCTTAAATACTGTTAATACCACTGTTTTATAGTATTTTTTTAAAATTTAGTAATAAAAGAAAATCCCAGGGAGTGCAAAATCATTCTCAGCTTCATCAGAATTCACTAAAAAGAGCCTTTTTAGCTGTACTGCCTTGTTTTAGAAGGAACCAAGAGTGCTGGCATGATGAACTGCTATTACCTTCATGTCACCCCACACTTAATTTTTCCAAATCGATTTATCTCGAGAAACTGTAACAATTACCCGAAAACAACGTTTCTCATATTGTTATGGATTGTCAAGGCATGTTGGAGAGTGATGTGTCCCACTGTTTCACTATATTAAGTTTTGTTGTTTTTTTTTCTTTTACTTATCTGTTTCATCAATATTACTACTTGTAGGTAACTTTTTGGCAACAGGGTTCATTAGACCATAAAGCAGTCTGAATATATTTCAAGACTTTCCGAGCTGTACCATAACTGACAAGACCTACATAGTTTCATTTATTAGGCAAGGAGACAGCCTTCTATAATTTATCTAGGTAAACTAGAACATTCAATGTCCTAAATTTCTGAACATGTAGAGGCTGCAATATCACTTTCTGATGTCAGTCAATAGTATTTATTTACCTCTCTCTTTCTCATAAAATTGCCCAAAATTCTCAATTGATATGACTGGAGGCTGGAATAAGTCAGTAATGTATGGGGAGAAATGATTCATTTTCATCTCATTTAGTATATTTTACTTTCCTTCTGTGGGGTCAGTGTCTCTCTGGCTGGAAGTCTGTCCTGCAGTTTTATTTCAGTTGCACATTTCACATCACGCAAACATCTAAGTGATCTTAACATGCATCATTGGAGAAGACCAAAGAAGAGACTTGGGTCACTCACAGGGCTACCTGGGTTCACCTAGTACTAAGAAATTAGTCCTTAACAGTCACTGTGTGTAGGGGGAAGGGACATCATTATAATATAATACTGTACCATATGGTTTATCATCAGTTTGGGCTTTATCCTCTGATCACCCCAATCATAATTCAAGAATATTTTTTAAAAATTTCAGATTGATCATATCAGTGAAGAAACAAGATTCTTCTGAGTTTAATGTATTAGAATGCAGAACTCATTCTGAATGCATAGAATAAGCATAAACTGAAGATTATAGCCATTTAAACTCTATATCCTGTTTAGTTAAAATAGTTTAGCAGTGAATATTTACAGATGAGACACCTTCTCTTCCCATTTAAGTACATCAGAAGGACTGTCCTGTGAATTGCAATATTAAATCTCATTTTTCCTAGGTAATCCAGCACCAGAATAATAAAACAGAAACTCTTTTTGATTACTGATGTTCTATTAATGGAAAATAAACCCACATTAAGTAACTTATGTGCAGTTCACTACAATGACTGCAATTTGCTGTTCATTTCAGTTTCCTTTCAGTTCTTCCCCAGTTGTGGTATAGCATAGCTGGAGCAGACACTTGCTAAGGGAATCTCAAATCTTCCTCCTCCAGAAATACACAGAAATTCAACAAGATCTTCAGCTAAGATTCTTTAAAAAAATAACCTGCCATGGAATAATGGTCCCGAAATGATCATGTAAAAAGCAAAAGAGAAGAGAAAAAAGGGGGTTTGTAGTAGAAAGGGGTCACAAAAAAAGTTCTTTTGGAATCTGCACTGGGATATGTCCCACTCATCATATACAGAAATGATGTGGGGAAAAAAAAATCATGTAATGACAGGCTTTGTTGAGAAGCATAAATTAATCAGATTATTACAGACAAAGATTAACCACAAAGAGCTGCCAAAATACTGAACAGAAGTGTTATAAAAAGGCAGAGGGGATACAGTGTAGGTAAAACACCCCTCATGATGAAAACAAACAAATTTACACACACTTTGAGTAGTTTTGACAATCATCACTTTGAAGCAAGGGCTTAGCATCATAAGAGAACTGTGAAAACATCAGTTTATTGCTCATCAGTAGCCAGAAAACAAATTTAATGGCATAACCAGTTAGGAAAGGAATAGAGACCAAAGGGGATCATTGTTATGTACCTGTACACATTTATAGAATGCCCACATTTTGCATATTGCATCAAGTTCTGATGTGTCATTCTCCTCACCCCAAACTGTTACCAGTAATGTAACAGAACTGTGAAAGCTAGAGAGAGGCATCAGACCTCACAGGTAAAATAGTAAGTAAGGAATGACTTGAATACAAAAGCAAACAAGAGTGACATAAAAAAAACCCCAAACCGTAGCTCTTTCAGTAAGGCATAAATGATCTGTGGAACTCCTTGCCAAAGCATGTTATGAACACCAGAAGTTTACCTAGATGCAAAAAGTGACTGAACGCATGTGTGAGAAATAATCTAATCAGTATCACCATGTCTAAAACCTCTGAGAAAATCCCTGAGCAGTAATGGGACTTGTTGGTTGTCTGGTTTGTCAGGTCAGATGTTCTTCTGGCACAATCCCATTTGCAGATCACATCAAAATACAATAATTTTTATGTTGAGACACACTCTGACCCACATGATTAAAACATCCCCCACACCCCATCTATGACACATTCCCTTTTTGTGACATTATTTTCATTTGCTGCCTTGCAGGTGCCACTTCCTGCCCTACAGAGACAAATGAAACTTCTTCTCAAGCAGGGGGTATAAACAGAAAAGAAGATAATATTGCCTCAAACCCAGCTTCCTATGTCACCCTGAATCCTCCTTCCAAGAAACAGTTAGTTAGCAAGCAAAAGACACAACCTGTCTCACTCAATCCCTTGATTGCCAGTGCCAAAAGATGTCACAATTTCCATCAAAACCCAAAGTCAGGGATCTTTTTCCTCACAACAGCAAAGCTTCTGTGAAGACCATCTAGCTTATTTCATTCAATGCCTCTCAATATCTGGAAGTGAGCAAAGCAATTCTGACGCCAACTCCTTCCTCTTGGGACAGTATGCAGACATCTGGCAAATCTCTCTATCCTTCACCAGGGCAAGGGCAGTTTACACAGTCAATGCTACATGGATTTCTTAAATCTGTCCATTCCCAGTCTACTTCCTAGGGCTTGCTGGATGGGAATTCTCCGCTAGCTCAGCTAAGAACATTAGCCCTTCACAGTTTAGTGTCTGTTATCAACATCACCTTTTGTGTCGTAGGCAATTCTTACTGTCTCCCCAGGTAAGTACAATATGGAATATGCTAAATTGCTTCAAGGCAGTGCAGGCTGAACAGGGTTTTAGTAATCATTATAATTGAAATCATCATTTTTCAACAGTAGGTATTTTTAGTGAAGGCTGAAATGCAGTAATGAAAATGAGTAACAATAATCTTTAACAGAGCATTTCAAAATCAGTTGACACATTTGTGTGCATTCACTTAGGTGGTTTTAACTCTATGCAGAGGCTCTGGCTTACCAGTCACAAACTTCTTCGGGTACTGATACTACATGAGCAGCTTCATCAAGGACACAGCAAGCCCTTTCTTGCCCCAGACCCCTCTGTCTTTGAGGGAAGTCAAATCTTACAGTTATTTCTAGACATTAAAGATTGAAAATGTTCAAAATTATAGTTTTTAATTTGGCAAAGTGAGAGAGATGTTCTTAGACTGATATGAAAACAAAAAAAAAGCCTTTGTTTTGTTAGCTGTGCTCAGGAACTGCCTCTTGCTTTCTCCTTGCCACACCACAGCATCATTCACCACTGGGGAATGGCAGTGGCACTCGGAGCACTTTTGCTGCTGGAGAAGAGGGCACTCTGCCAGAAAAAAATTTCATACCCTCCACATTTTCTACAGCATGCAGACAACAGTTTCAGAGGGAGAGTGGCCACTCTGAAGATGCTGAAAGATGCACTTTATTCCATAGAGAGACATTACTACCAGCAAGAAAATTCTGTACATACCCAGAATAAAAGAGAAGCCATTACTGCTTGCTGGAAAAGCCCAGTGCAAGAGTTTAAATGCACATCTATCTGAAATATTTTTGAAATTAAAAATTTGATTTCTATTTAAAATGTGAATATTATTTTCATAGGCATAATATAATGATAAAAATACTTACCATAATCTCACAAAATTATTGCATCTGCTTTCTCATGCGAGTCAGAACAGTGCCTTGTTATGCACCAGTATCTCGCATCAGCACATTACATTGTGACAAAGGCAGATCACTGCCCACAAGGACTCTGTCATGTCTCCTAGCGAAAAGGACCCCTAAAATTTTTCTAGAAGAGACATCATTGTATTCCTTCACAGGCAGGGAATCACACCTCTTTCAGACATGTTCCTGCATTATTGAGGTTCCTCTCAATACCTCCGAGGGTCCAGCCAGCGGAGAAATGGCTTAATAAAATAGCGAGATGGCTTCTCAGGATATGCTTTGTAAAATAAAGGTTTAATAATAGCAAAAATAACAAACATTACAAAATGAAAAGAGATAAGCCGAGCACAGTGTACCAAGAACAGTCACACTGGCTAAGGCATTCCCAAAAAGCCTCGTCCAACTATTGTGCAGGCTCTTTAATAATCTATGGTATAGGTGGGCTATTGGGCTCTTTGCCCAATAAGATTGACACTAGGCTTTGAGATGCACTTCCAAAGCCCTGTCACTGTGTCTGTGCTGGTACTGAGCCAATTGCAATGAGCAGGCTATAGAAAATTTTAGTTTAACTTCCTTATATAGAAACACCTGCTCGGGTACAGAAATGCACGACTACACTGCATAGCAAAGAAGAAATATTCTGAATAGTAATAAATTATTGAAGGGTTATTTCAAGCCAACAGAATTAATTAGCTAAGAGGCTGAACACATCCCCAGTTGGCCCTAGAAGGTAGAGAAAGGATATAAAGATGGTGTTCCCACTTGCATAGTTAGTCCTCAGTGTAACCTTGTCATTGGGTTGCAAGGCAGTGCTCACAGGAGTGATGCAGGAGATAAAACTTGCAGGTGGAGGAGGGGAAATCACATGTGACTCCTGAAGCCAGCAGCTGCTCTGCAAATAAATCTGAACCTCAATATGCTACTGTTTAGTATGCTGTGGGCTGGGTAAGTGCTTTCTGGGACATAGGTGAGGCCAACGTCCAGCCTGAGACTGTGCCAAGGTCAGTGTGGCACACTGTAACTGTAAGTGAGACTATTGTGCCTAGACTTTTTCAGGATTTCTTTTTTTTCTGTAGGTGGATGTCTGCTCTGGGAAACAGAAACCAAATCCTCATTAAATCTCCAGGCACTTTTGTTGACAGCAGCTCCCATTTAACACTCAACCCTCTTTCCCCTGTTGTGATACCCTCAGGCTTCCCTTAAGAGTTGAACATTTCATTGCTCTGCAGCGACAGGCCCTCAGTCCTACAGCTGTCACCAGTAGAGCAGCTCCACCTCTGTTAAATCACACACTCCACCCTGAAGGTTACAAAACTCCTTCTGAAGGAGCCTGTGAGACCTCCCTCCTTCTACCAAGGGGAAAGGCTCCAAGATTTTTGCTGAGGCCACTGACAGTGTGTTGTCTAAATGTTTTTCCATTTATAAGTTATGACCCCTGTGGAAGGTATGTCTGATGAGGATTTGGCCTCCTCTCTCCCTGAACAAAAAGATGCCTGAAATAAATCCTAGTAACGCTCATTTACAGGGCAGGACACCAAGATCTAGTGATACATAAAAGATGAAGAGCAAATCCTGATTCTAGCCCCCTCTCTTTGTTCTCTATTACAGCAAAAGCCAGATGTGGTTGTGCAAAAAAAACCCCACAGCCAGACAGTTCTTCTCCAGCACACATAGTATTCCTCTTCTCATATAAAACTACTGGCAAATGTTTTTGTTCAACAGTAATCTTTCTCCATGACCCAATTTCCACCTCCTCCACAATTTAGGATATTTTGGCAGATGCCTGTAATTTTTATGAATTAAAATAAATGTCAGAAGGAAAGCTGCTCCTCCCATTCCTCTCAAAGAGCTGGAAATAAAACTCCATTTCTAAGGTCATAAAGCAGAACTCTCCTTTTTTGAAAATTGCTAGAACAAGTTTGCTTAGCAGCTCCACATTAAAAATGTTTCCAGAAGAGTTTCTGAATTCCCTCAAACTATGTAAAAGATCAACACAAGCTACAGTATCCCAATATCATTTTTGCAAATGCTTTTTCCCATAGCAGCATCAGTCTACACACTACACACTACACACAGCAGCATGTGTCTACACACATTTTAACACCAGTGCCTTAATATTTTATGCCTTTTCAGATAGACTTGTAACTATAGAATTCTTGAAACAGAATTTTTAAAGCCAGGATGGTTGCAAGCTGAACTAACTGTTTTGTATAGATCCCAAACCTCAAGAAGGGTAAGGAAAGAAAACTATTTAATGGTTGGAGGTGCAAAACTACAGAAATAGGTGTAACTTCATACACATTCTTAGGAGTCTTACAAAGTAGAGATGGACCCTCTCTCATCAGCCCCACTTTCTTCTTTCTCTAGTTTTCCTGCCAGCCAATTATTGCTCCACAAAATGCAAGGGAAATGGCTTTCCCCAAGTAGACAAGAAGCTTGTATACCTTAACTCTTTGTCCCTTACAGGCAGCAGTTTTGTCACCATGAGTACCTTCGGAGATTCATAGCAGCAGTCCCATTCTGATACCTGCAAATGATTCCCAGGGTCTGACTTCAGCTCCTTTTTTATTATGAGGGATAAAAGACTTAGCAGTGGGGAAAAGAGAAAATGTTAAAAGACATAAATTTTCCCCAGACAGTGTGATGGCACAGAAGGGCACCGAGCCAAGCAAGTGTTACAGCTCTCCAAGTTACTTGGGTGTTTTCTTCCTTTCTGTCCTTAACATTATATGCAGCCCTTGATTTGGAGCTCTGAGAGGAACTGCCCCGTTTGGGGTCCCTCAGGACATTATAATGGGACAAATTATTAGAGCTACTATCACTGCGAGCCAAGGCAGATAAGAACAGTCAGGAGACAGCAGACTTGGGTTCTGAGCAGCAGGGTAGGAGATCAGACTTTTTTTGTTTATTATCTCTATAATATAGCTGTAGCAAGGTGACTATGGATTGGAGGGTGGCATTCCCACCTCTCACTCACATTGGTTCAGGAGACTGTCACACAGTCTTGTTTGTCTTAGCATGGAATGTGAAAACAAAATCTGTGTTTATAGAACATAGCTGATGTTTACATGAAAAGTGCATGAGAAGGTACAAACCTTCTGCTTAAGATGAAACGCACAGCCAGCTAGGAAAACTCATAGCAACAAGCTATGGCATCTCTTTTTTTCCTACATAACCGTAGAACATACATAACTTCTAAATGCTTTCAAACAACCGAGATCACATTTTGAAATACAATATTTTGAAATTCTCATTTAATAGTGTTGGATTACAACTTCTGAAAAGAACTCCAGTAAGTCTGCAATACCAAATGAACACTTCTAGTCTCAAAATTAATTATGTTAATGGTCTAAGCAAAACTAATCTCCTCTATCCCAGACAAATTAGTGTTTCCGCATGGCTCATTAATCCCTGCTTCTTCATCTGAAGAGGCCATGTTGCACAGTACCGATACATGCAAAAAACCAGCATGCTAGGACTATTTCAGACTGGAAGTGCTGAAAACAGTAGAAGCATTATCCAATTTGATCTGGACATCTATGGTAGCATATTGTGCTTTTTCAACCTTTCATTCATCCATGACTCCCCCCTGCCAGTTTAAAGAAGCCTGGAGTATACCACCAAATGTTGTGATCTTCTGCAGTCCTATTGAGAACAGAAACAGAAATTTAATGAAAAGCTATGTACTGCACATTCCATCAGAGAAAGCTGCTGCCACCCTGACAAAGGAGGAAGGAACGAGTATCTGTAAATCTAATGACCTTGCCACTTGCATTCATTCATTAATTAGAGTTAAGGATCATATTGCTGATGGACCTTCATGTATGGTTTCAGTAAAAGGAGAAAACTGAAGATATTTTTTCTTAACCCCTTTCAGTCTTTCTTTGGAGGTTGGACTATCCTGTCCCTGCCAGCTCAACCAGGTACAACTCCTTGAGCTAAGGAGCAACCCAGCACTGAGCTTGGGTTTACATTCAACCAACTGCTGCCTACATTGTGCCTATGTACACTGAGAATGTGCCTGGCTTATGCTCCTCAGCTGTCAGTACCAAAGTAACAAGCATGGTGCTGCTCAAGGTGCTATTGGGATGGTGCAAAAGCTACAGTATAATTAAGTTACACTTGTGATAATTCTTGATTTAAAGTGACTTTACTCTCAAGGTGTTTGATCCCTGAGACTTGAAATCCTGAGTAAGGATACTACTGCTTGCAAATCAATTGTTACTGTCAGATATTCTATTGATTCCTGTGGTGCAGTGCCTGTGAGCAGCAAGAGCAAAAATGCCGATTTCAATTACTAAGCAAAACAGAAGATTTCTTTATGACTAGATGACAAGAAAAAGATCACCACTAGCTACATTCTGGAAAAGAAAAAAAAAACAATGTCCTTACTTTGCAGAAAGGACAGAAACCTGTAGATTTCTACACTGGATATATCCTGCTACACTGTTCATTTTTCCACATTGTTGAAATTGATTATAAATATACACAGAAAGACATAAAAAATACACACACACACACAATTATGCCATAACATACCAATCTGAATTAATTCTGACCAGAGAGACAAGTAACAGGGTTATTTTCCCTTGAACTCTCCTGTGCTACACAAATTTTGGTGAATCAACCACATTCTTTTGATGCACTCCGTCATCTCTGTGCCATCACTGGCACAATTGAATTTAGCCTGACAAAGCATTCTATGTGGGAAGTTATCTCATGATATACCTTGGAGATGAGTGGAGCTGAAAGAATAGGCCCAAGAACAACACAGCTGGTGTCCTTGGCAAAGAGGAGAACCATGTCTAAATCTTCAGGTCTCTGATATCACCCCCTCTCAAAGGGCAACCCACACTAGAAGAATCACATCATCTCCTGGCAAAGAAATGAAGAAAAAAATTCTTTTTTTCCCACAATGTTTTGACTACTTTTCCCACTGACATTTTTGCAGCTCTAGCTGTGCCAACAATGATGACCTTCCCTTAAGAGCCCTCTTTCCCAATGTCTAGCTGCAAAGGACTGTGTTGCACCATGCAGCCTCACTGCTGACTGCTGCAGTGAGCCATCAGCAATCAGCCAGCCCTGACAATGGCAGTGATAGTGCCATCCCCAAAGGAGGGGACAGCAGCAGTATGGACTGGAACAAAGCCTCCCTGCCTTGGGCCCAGTGGACACTGTTTTCACTGATAGGTGCAGATGGGGCACAGAGCTGTTCAGCTGTTCCTCTGGGCCTGCAAGCCAGGACATGACTGCCACCCATGCAGGCCTGGCTTCCACAGAAGAGACAGCTACCTGGACACCTGCACCTCCAGGTTCTTGTTGCAGATATTTCCTGTCTGTGGTTTAATGTACATGGGGTACACCTGTATGGGGTGCAGCCAGGCTTCCTGCCACTACCTAGAGAAATCTCAGCTGTGTTACAGTGGGCACACTGATGCAGTGTGAGGTGGTTGTGCTGAAGTCACCAATGACTGACTGACTACAGCCCACCAGCAGTGGAGCATGGGCAAGGAGCAGAGCACAAACACTGCAGTGGGGATGTTCTCTTGTTTCTTTACATGGGGACATCTGCAGTCCCTGGCCTTGGCTCACATGCCATACCACAAAACTCCTCATCCATCTAAACTGTAGCACTGGTGTGAGTGGGCTAAACAGCAAGATCCAAGGAAGGCTGGAGGGCATTATGCAGGGAGGAAGACCCACTCAATTTCATGTTTTTTCTTTGGCTGAAGGGGAGGTAGGGAAAGCAGGAGAAAAGCTGGCTGGATATGCTTCAGCTCTTATTAAGAGAAAGAATACTTCAGGCTGCTTTTAGCGTCTGATTCAGCTCAGAGCACAGCTGCAAGGAACACAAAGCAATGCTGCGAAGGGCAACATCTGAGGCACAAGAGATACAGAATACAATCTGTACATTCTCATACTTTCTCTTACTCTAAACTCCCCTAGACCTCTTTCTCTAGTTTGGTCAATATATTCCTGGCTAGAAGCTGGTGCGTGAGAGGAAAAGGATTTTTTTTTCCCCCTGCAGTATGTCTTCCTTTTTATAAAATAAAATTGCTTTTTTTATCTAGCAACATCAACAAGGTATATTGTTAACAACACACATAGAAAAAACATTATTTGCATGCCATTTCAGACCCTTGCGCTGGTCCTTGTACCATTGTACAGTTGTTGAAGAATTGTTGTACAGAGCTGAAGTTATTTCTCAGATTTTTGAAGAAAAAGGAATATTTTCCTGAATCCACTTTTCATAAATATTATGTTCAGGAAATTAGTTTAGAGATCTAGAGAAATCTGCAATTAGACATTAATTTTTTCACTGAATGTAAAACTAGGCTAACGTTGTTTAAAAACTCCATTACGTCTTGGGCAGAACAGAGCAGTCCCCTGTCAAGTCCCCTGCTTTTGCTCAGCAGGAGCTCCCAAAATTCACAGGCAGTGCTAGAAGAACACATAATCACTTTAGACCCAAGTGTTCAGCTACTGACACTTGACATTATCTGTCTGCAAGAGTGCAGCTTGAACAACTGCCAGCTCTGTAAACCAAGAGAAAGAGTTTATATGGCTTGGGAACATCACATTCTGTAGCCCAGCACCACCAACCTAAGGAACAATTTTTGGATAGGGTCTTGAAGGAGGCTTTGCTGTTGTCCAGTTTCCTCTGTGGAAAGCTAAGCAGGTGAGGGTGAGAAAAGTTAGATAAGTGCCAGATGCTCTGAAAAATTCTACCTTTAAAGGTCTGCAGTAAGTATTACAAAAATTTGAAAAGGCCTTGGTAAATGCCTAAAAAACCCCATTTCCTAAGTTGATCTGAGGTCACACTTCATGTCAGCATATCATCAAGGATTCTTGCGAAACTGAATTTCTAGGCCAAGTTAGATAGAGCCTGAGAAAGAAGCATTTGCAAAAAGCAAACAGCACAGTTGATATTAGGGTTTCCTTTCATCAAAACAGCTTTCAATTGCCAGAAAGATGGTTTATTGGCCAAATATCACAAAAACAAACAATCAAGAGAATGGACTTTGTTACTGAGAAGATTTAGAAGGCTTCAAAATGGATGCAAAGCTAGTTAAAATCATTACCACACAGGCCTTGCCAATTCTCCACACTGCATGCACGTGTAATGCTTGCAGTCGTACAGTCATAAGGCCCAACTGGCTGAGAGGAAATATAAGACAGCATTCCACTTTTGCAGAAATGTTTACTTCAGAGGCACAATATGTTCTCCTGACAAGGAGGGATTATACTACACATGATTAGGAGCATCTCATTGCAGCTCTCATAAAAATTGGTGTCTGACAACACCAGAGTTGTTTAACAGCACTTGACATATTAGAAGCACATACAGTATTAGCAAGAGTGTAAGAGTCTTTGCTAAATAATCTGTGTAGCTTTATCAATGAGCAAATACCACAGATGCACCAAAATCTTTATACGACATGCTTCACATATGTGATCAAGAATAATATTTTCAAATCCTCTCTCAGCTGTGACATCTCCTTGTAAGATGGACAAGCCTAATATTGCTGGAAAACACTTTTGCCAAGGGAAAAGGCTCCTTCTCTCATAAGCTTGAGTTTTAATGGGGTGAACAATCCTCATTCATCGCACAGTCTGTGCTTATCCCCATCTATATTAGTTCAACTGTTAGACATCAGGCAGTACGTTTTTAGTAGCTCTCACTTTCAAGGTTTAAGTAAACACCATTAGGGAGACATTTGCATGGCTGAATGAATCCGAAGTCTTGCCTAAAAACCTACACATTTCCTGTCTGACACGCATGCATTGGTAGGTTCAAGACATATACGATTATGAAGGTAAAGTAGTTCACTCTTTGCTTTCCCAGTGTCACTGGGAAATGCTCCATTTAGCAAGACTTGAATGTATTTCCTTTAGCTTAAGGACAGTCTGAAGCCTGTATCTATCCTAGAAGATTAGGATTTATTTTCTGGGACCACAGAGCAAATATCCTCAGTTCATGATCCTTGTGATGGCCAGACCTGCTGTAGACTATAGCACCTCATACTGATAAAATGAGTATCTGCACTGGAATCCTTGAAGGACTAAGAAGCAAATTTACCCACCTGATCTAAAGTCAGCCAAAAATTAAAATAGGGTGAAAGGATATGAATAGGATACCATTCAGGAAAAGATGCAGCTTGTCAAAGGCTCACTCAATAATAACATTTTTTGAGTGAGTATCATAAGCTGGAGTTCAGACTGGATGAAGATAATATAAAATTTAAAGAAGACATTTGAATTTTTTGTAAACGTATTACAGAGATTACTCAGAGCATTCTGGCACGGGTTAAGAGATGCCCCTGGTCTGAACTTTGCAGCCTGGCAATTGACTAAAGTGCATCAAAAACTGAATCATAAAATTTTCAAACTCTAGCTCTCTATTGTTGTGTAACACCAACCATCTAGTGGTGAGCTGCCCTTGGATCATCACAGGAGATGTGTTAGCTCATCATCATCTTGGAGAGGGGCACTGTAAGGTGTATCAGAGGTTTATATCTGATCTACTTGGGCAGGTCAGCTGATGATACAGAAGGAAATATTACCTCGCATGTTGTAGTTTAGATTTTGGGGGTACCCCAGGGAGAGTTCCC